>VMBQ01013448.1:914-18811 GCA_007657795.1 Dreissena rostriformis | reverse complement strand
ACATTCAGAATGAAAGATGGAAATAGTTAAATTGACGAACTATGTGTGAACTTTTTTTTGTATTCTATAATCAAGATATAGTTAAAATAAAAATGGAACACATGTACGCTGTGATATATTGTTATTCTGTTAAAATCGACCTCAAATCTTTGCGAATATGTTAAGATTAATGTGAGATGAAAGCATATCAGTAACAAGTTGTTTGTATCTACATGTAAGGATTAGCTGAGCTCCAAATAAGGTATATTGAGGAGAGGCATAGTGTGTCTGCATATTTGCAAAACAAATTAACCTCTTTTCTCGTCAGGTCATTGTAGTAAATGCGTATTTTTATTATGGAACGACCCTGTGAATGGCGAAAAATCTTATTTATGAAATAAAAACTGGCAAACAATGATACTTTGTAGGTTTTATTATTTTAGTTCAGTTCTGCTTACTGTTCCTATGTGATATACATTTTCTTGTTTCCTTGCGTTTCAGAACAAATCCATGCCGGTGATTAACATACTTGTATAGTTCACGCAGACATTCATTCCGTTAATCCACTACGTATTGGAATTTAACCCATTTATGCCTAGCGTCTAGAAAAGAGGACTTGGCAAACAGCGTAGACCCAGATGAGACGCCGCATGATGCGGCGTCTCATCAGGGACTGCGCTGTTTGCTTAAAGGAATTTCTGTAAACAATATTATATAAATAGAAATAAATATAATAGACATCCCTAATTTTAGAAATAAATTGATCCAATTTCGAAGGATGGGAGAGTCCACTATGCATAAATGGGTTAAGGAGCCCTCAGCACTGATTTCAAAGTTCGATCGAATCTTTGTTGAATTGTTCTTGATAAAATCACTTAAGCAACGGAAACAGGAGTGGTTTGCTGTATTGTCCTGTTGCCATTTAACAGTGGTTTCCGATAGCTTAAGTCAAAATATTGATATTGCCGTTTACATTTCTCAAACAAATGTGTTTCACGCTTTCTTGGTAATCAATTAATCAAATGAGCTACGTGGTTGATGTATTGTTATGTTATAAGCAAACATTAATGCAATTAAACAGTGGTTTCCGATAGCGAACGTCAAAATATTGATATTGTCGTTTACAATTATCCAAACAAATTTGTTTAACGCTTTCTTGGTAAGTACCGTCTAGAACGAGTCTCATTGAAATACCACGTAAACATTGTTTGTTCCAATCCCAATCCATTCTGTTGTTTAGTCAGATGATATTTTCCGGAATAACATTGTTTATTGTTGAACACAACACGGGTATAACAAGAATTGTATTAGAAACTAAAGGCGCAACAATACGTTTGCTTCAGATTAAATTAAGACCATCTGAGCTAGGCATTGTCAAGTTGAGCTCCANGATATTTTCCGGAATAACATTGTTTATTGTTGAACACAACACGGTTATAACAAGAATTGTATTAGAAACTAAAGGCGCAACAATACGTTTGATTCAGATTAAATTAAGACCATCTGAGCTAGGCACTGTCAAGTTGAGCTCCACTTTAGTCTGTTTACCTTAGAGCATCGTACACCGTGCATCGTCAACTTTAAGCTTATAAGTATTTTAGTTTTAAAGTATATTGGTCGAGCTGGATGTTTGAATAACAATCCTCGTAAACACCATAGAAGCTACATGTTTGCATATTCAACAAGACACTTGTATGAATGCTATCTGGTTTTCGATCGAGTTCGAAAATTGTTCCGCTCCGTTTGATAAATTGGCCACCTAGGTCCGGAGATAATGTCCTTATGTGTCGCTACAAAAAGACTGAACATCCTAGAAGTCATATTTTGCCCATGCAACAGGACACTTTTTAAGATGCTATCTAGATCGAATTCGAAAATGGTTCCTTTAAAACAAATTGACCACCAAGGTTTCTTATATGGCTTTAAAAAGCTGTTGAGCACTCTTGAAACTCACATTTTGCCAAATAAACTTGAACCTTGGTGGAGTATATTAATAAATAATTGCACGAAAACACGACCTCCAGCTATCGGGTAGTTGATATCATATGGCGTTAGAACAAATATTGTCAACACTCCAGAAGTCACATTATTTTGCCCAATGAACAATAATCTATATCACAACATATTTATAAAAAATATCAAAACCGTCTTATCCTTTTTTCTTATAAATGGGAAAATATGGCCACCAGGTTGCCGCCAATTTTTCGTTTGCTTCTGTAGGAAAAACGTGTGATTTCTGCAGACATGAAATCGGTTGCACAATAACATCAAAGTTAATGATTTTTTTTTTCATCGCGTTCAAAAATGGAACAATTTGTCGTCAGGGAGAGGGGGGGGGTACAGTTGTTTTGTACGTGAATGCAGAAAAAGCTTTAAAGTCTCAGTCGGTCCCATGTTTGAATCAACATGGAATGAGTCAAAACACTTGTTTTAATTATACTTTTATTTAAACCAAGTGAAACTGATCTCGTTTTGTTGAAACATATGGCCGCAAGGGGCGGGGAGTTTGCATTAGGTAGATGTACAGAAAGCTTGTGAACATTCTAGAAATTAAATTTTTTTGCGATTCAACATGAAAATTTGTCAAAACAATCGTCTCATAGATATCACGACTAAGTATGGGGTATTTGAGTTTGTCCGGATGGCATTCGGTCTATTTAGTGCACCGGCAGCATTTTCTCGGGTGGTAGGCTTAGTACTGCAGAGTTTAAACTGGAACAGTGTTCTGGCCTTCCTGGATGGCATTCTTCATATGAACAAAACAATCTCTGAATATATGCATACACAATGGGGGTANGCACCGGCAGCATTTTCTCGGGTGGTAGGCTTAGTACTGCAGGGTTTTAACTGGAACAGTGTTCTGGCCTTCCTGGATGGCATTCTTCATATGGACAAAACAATCTCTGAATATATGCATACACAATGGGGGTATTCGTAAGGTTGGGACAATACAAATGAAAGTTGAAACCCGAGTTCGAAAATGGTTCCTCTTACATGTATTTGAAAAACATGGTGACCAGTGGTTGTTGCCGTTGGTTTCTTATATAGCTATACTGGAAATGTGATAAAGCTTGTGAACACTTTTGACGCAATATGTAAGGCTCAATCTGTTTTGAATGAATAATTATTATAATGCAAAGTATTCTATTGAGATGGTAGACAAGTTTAAAAGTGGGTAATGTGGGGTCAAAAATGAGAAAAAAACACCAAAAAAACTTGTTAACGACGTTGTTTCTATTTTGATTTTTTTTGGTAAAGAGTTTAAGTTATCTATCATTATCACGTGTATCAACATTGAACTTAATACCTTTTTGATTTATCGTTTATGTAAAATATCTTATTGAAACTCAGGTGACCTTAATTGTTTCTGTTTCGTATTTGTAAACCATACACATTTAACAACAATTTTTATTAAGTTATACATTTCTTTTTTTGAATAATTGTCCACTATAAGTTTCTTATCATAAATTTGACCATGTTTTAATAGAAACATACAACACAAACATGTTTGGTTGAGTAACTAAAATAAGCACTGTTTATAATAAACCCCTTTTTTGAACATTTTGAAATGCTTATCTCTTAGTGCACATTTTTTTCGGTGTATTGATGTTGTAAACTAATCCCTTGACGCTTTGCAGGACCTATGGTCTGGTACCAGAAGTTCGAATACGCGGTGAGCCATTGGCTCCAAAAGGCGACCGAGCACGTGCTCGGCTGCGTCCTGTGCAGCCCCGGATGTTTCAGCCTCTTCCGGGGCTCCGCCATCATGGACGACAACGTTATGAAGCGCTACACTACGCCACCTACCGAGGCACGCCATTATGTACAGTATGACCAAGGTATGATGAACACTTTATTTTAATCACACGCATAATTATTGAGGTCTTGGTGGCATGAATTTATGTTTTATTTATAAAATATTATACAATAAGTACATGACACTAATTGAAGGTAGTGATTAAAAAGTTTAATGACAATTTTGTCGAACGTTCCCACGTGTTTAAAAAAATATGTTTATTTATATATAGTTAATGTATTACTGAAAAAGAGCCAACTAAAACTGAGATCCCGCTTGTTCGAACGTTACTCTTACCTGAATCTTGGCACCATACGGACTACACAAGCTAATCTGGGACGACATTGTACGCACATGCGTTAAGTCCAGTTTTGCCAGAACGCGGTTCAATGGTTTTGTGTGTATAATGTTTAGGAGAAGATTAATACAGTATAATAAAGGCTCGTTATAGCTCCACAAACTTAACTTTAAATATTAGAATATTTTTGAAATATTATATATTAAATATGAAATATTAAATATATTGTTTATTTCGTAGGAGAAGATCGCTGGCTGTGCACGCTGCTGCTTCAGCAAGGATACCGCGTGGAGTACTGTGCCGCCTCGGACGCTCTAACGTACGCACCGGAAGGTATGCTTAGTTTAATTTAGTTTAAACATATTTATTTTAGCTCGATTCGACCGAAAGCCAAATGATTATTGAAACGTTATCGAGTCCGTTTCATGGGTAGAACCAGTACTTGGTGTCTAAGGGGGAGATCTAAAGAACGCTCCCACAGTGGAGATCGACTCCGTGACCTCCCAGTCGCTAGACGCGGACACCATAAACACCATAAACATAACGCCACGGCGAAGGTATGCTTGTTTTCGCCTAGTTTCATGGTGATTCACCGTATGGAATAAAATAATGTAGATGATAACAGACTAAAATGTATTGATATTATCTCACGAACAGTCAGACACATTTTACATTTGTCAGCGTATAATCAAAAAAGATTACCGAAGTGTATGTTAACACTATGTTAATTGGGGTTACTTTTCCTCATCCAAAGTTGCTTTGGTTTCTCATTTATTCTGTTAAAAAGATGCTCTAATTTGATCTTCCAATGTTACTATATTGTCTCGACAAAATAATATTTTCGCTCTCGGACTTTGTTTATAACGAGTTAGATTTTTTGGCTCATCTACATATAAAGACGTCTCAAAATTGTCTTTCTTCGTAATCGAGTCTTTTGTGCCACCCGTTGCGTTTTTTGCTATTTCCTACTGTACTCTTGAGCGTATTATTTCTTTGAGTTTTTTTCGTCGTTCAATATTTCTTATATGGCATCCCGTGTTTGGTTTAGTTCACTCTTGTTATTTCTTTGACAGTCCTTTAATTTAATATAACATTCTTCAGTTAAACTATTGTTCATAATTTGTTTATTATTTCATCATATCCAAGATTTCTTCAAATGCATGTTATTGTGTCTACTATCATTTAATTGCATTTTTCTCTCGCGATTTTTCTCGTCATTTATCATATCTTTCGTCTCGTTCCAGGTTTCTACGAGTTCTACAACCAGCGCCGTCGCTGGACCCCCTCAACGATGGCGAACATCCTTGACCTGCTCATGGACTTCAAGAACGTCACCAAGCGCAACAACGACATCTCCATGCTCTACGTCTGCTACCAGATGCTCCTCATGGTGTCCTCAATCCTCACACCCGGGACCATCTTCCTCATGGTTCTCGGCGCCATCAACATGGCGTACCCTCAGCTGTCCCTCTACTGGGCCCTCGTACTCAACCTAATCCCTGTTGCCACCTTTATACTTCTGTGTTTCGTTGCCAAGAGCGATACTCAAGTAAGTAGCTTAATGAGCATTTCACGAACGTAATTTCTTAGTATGTTTGAGTTCGAAGTATTTGACATTATTTTCTTTTGCCCAATGGTGCGATTCTGAGGATAATGTTAAATTCGACATGTCTTTAACTTGCCTTGCTCTTTTTGTAATTATCTGACCCGTCATAAGACTATATATCACAACTATCTTTTAACGAACAAACAATATGGTTTAGAATATTCGTAGTCTGGTCTTGATTCAATTTTAATACAAAAACATGTTGTAAGTATTTGTAAACCGTTCATAAATATATAAACATTCATGTTAATAAGTTAACTTAAGCCGCCATTTTGTCCAAAGCATTCTAAATGATACACTAAGCTATTTACTGGTTTCTAGGTTGCCGCCATCTTGTCCACGACGTACTCTCTCGAAATGATCTCATGTTATGGAAATGTTATTCATTGTTTTCTAGTTTTCTTTCGCTATCATATTGGGAACTACTTTCTCATTTGTGCTGATGTCAGGTTATAAAAAAACTATCGATTGTTTTCTAGCTTGCTTATGCCACCATTTTGTCTACAAAATTCTCACTAGAAATAATGTCATGATTATTAAAAAAGCTATTAACTGTTTTCTGTTGCCATCATCTTGTTCATGACTTTTCATTTGTGATGATGTGAGGGTATAAAAAAGCTTTTAATTACTTTCTATCTTTTCTATCCTTTTGTTCATTACTTTCTTTTTTGTGAGGATGTCAAGTTGTAAAAAAGATATTCATTGTTTTCTAGCTTGCCTATTCCATCATCTTGTTCACGACCCTCTCATTTGTGATGATGTCAAGTCATAAAAAAAGCTATTCATTGTTTCTTAGCTTTCCTATGTCATCATCTTGTTCATCATTTTTTTTCATTTGTGATGATGTCAGGTTAGATACAGTCTATTCATTGTTTTCTAGCTTGCCTATGTCATCATATTGTTCTCGACTTTCTCATTTGTAAAGATGTCATGTTATAAAGGGATATTCATTGTTATCTAGCTTGCATATATCATCATATTGTTCACGACTTTCGCATTTGTGATGATGTAAGGTTATAAAAGAGCTATTCATTGTTTTCTAGATTGCCTATGTCATCCTTTCGTTCACGACGTTCTCATTTGCGATGATGTCAGGTTATAAAAGAGCTATTCACTGTTTTCTAGCTTGCCTATGCCATTATCTTGTACACGACTTTCCCATTTGTGCTGATGTCAGATTAAAAAACCTATTCATTGTTTTCTAGCTTGCATATGTCATCATTTTTTTCTTGACTTTCTCATGTGTGATGATGTCAAGTTATGCAAAAAGCTATTCATTGTTTTCAAGCTTGCCTATGTCATCATCTTGTTCACGATTTTCTCAATTGTGATGATGTCGGGTTTTAAAAAAGCTATTCATCATTTTTCCAGCTTGCATATGCCGCCATCTTGTCATCGACCTTCTCACTTGTGATGATGTCTGGTCATTAAACTAATATGCACTGTTTTATAGCTAACTAACGCCGTCATCTTATTCACGACCTCGTCCATAAGGATGTTGGTTGTACAATGTTATTTACTTTTTTTCTAGCTTGCTTATGCCGCCATCTTATCGACGGTCTACTCGTTGGTGATGATGCTGATTATAAAAATGATATTCATGGTTTTCTAGCTTGCTTATACCGCCATCTTGTCCACGACCTCATTATAAGAGATGATTTCCGGCTGTAAAATATTAAATCTCTTTTTTTCTAGCTAGCTTATGCTGCCATTTTATCGACGGTCTACTCGGTGGTGATGATGCTGGTTATAAAAATGATATTCATTGTTTTCTAGCTTGCTTATGCCGCCATCTTATCGACGGTCTACTCGTTGGTGATGATGCTGGTGATAGTTGGGCTCATCAAACAGGCGGCCGAGAACGGGTTCTGTTCCGTCACAACCGTATTCCTGTGCTTTGTGGCCGGCGTGTTTATCATTGCTTCTTTCCTTCATCCGCAGGTAACCGCCATTTCATTGCGCAAAGTAAACGTTATTTTCGTTTGACAACACACGCAGAAGTAGTTGATTTCATACGTCCGTAAGAAAGAATAAATATATTATACAAAAGTAGTAGTAGTTGTTTAACCTAGTAATAGGTAATGTTCTGTTCCGTCCTATCATCGTTGTCGCTTTTAAACGAACGTAAGAAATAGAAAATATATTATACAAAAATAGTACCACATACTTTTGTATTATTTTCTACAAGAAACCTGGATTAATCATAGGTTCCTTTCCGATTTTACCATTTTCGTAAAATATGTTTCTCATTTTGAAACGCAATCTTACCTAAAGATTATGAATGAGCGTTTTACTAACGACTTCGATGTAAGTTTCCAAACCTAATGCCGGTGGTGACGTCACCAAAATGTATTTACACAAGAGATGTCGACTGTTGAAATATATTATGTGTTCTAACTTTATAAAACAATGAATTTCATTTGTTAATTCGAAAGATGATATTTGAATATAAAATCAAAATGCCAGCACAACGTCAAATATTAAACTCGCTTTTCCGTAACGCAACGTTTTTCATGACATGTTTATGAGCTGCGCTCTGAGAAAACGGGGTTAAATGCATGTGTGTAAAGTGTCGTCCCAGATTAGACTGTGCAGGTCTGTGCGGTAGGGTGGCATATAGCAGTTGAACTGTTAGTCCGTCCGTTGGTCAGTCTGTGCGTCCGTCCCAAAACTTAAACTTTTGCATTATTGAAGATAGCAACTTGATATTTGGCATGCATGTGTATCTCATGTAGCTGCACATTTTTAATGGTGAAAGGTCAAGGTCAAGGTTATTCTTCAAGGTCAAAGGTCAAAAGAACTTTTTTTTTTAATTTTCATGTGTATCTCATGTTGCTGCACATTTTGAGTGGTGAAAGGTCAAGGTCAAGGTCATCCTTCAAGGTCAAAGGTAAAACAAATAAAAAACCAAAGCGGCGCATATGGGGGCATTGTGTTTCTGACAAACACATCTCTTGTTGCTAATACAATACTTTCCTTTCGACGAAAAATTCAATAAAAGCGGAAAGTATCGTCCCTGATTAGCCTGTACCGACTGCACAGGCTATTCTTGGACGGCACTTTACGCACATGCATTAAGTCTCGTTTTCCAATAGCGCGGCTCATATATATCTGTATTGTTACATTTTCCTCTGCAGGAATTTTGGTGTATCGTTCACGGTTTCCTCTACTTTCTCGCCATCCCCTCCATGTCCATGCTGCTAATGCTCTACTCCATCGGGAACCTGCACGTGGTCTCCTGGGGAACCAGGGAGACACCAAAACCCGCCGCAGGTGAGACGATTAGTCGCGTGATTCAGGGACGTCACATTGATCAAACTAAGAAAACTATTCGCTTAGATTCATGTTAAGTCGGGAACCTGAACGTGGTCTCCTGGGGAACCAAAGGGGCACCAAAGCCCGCAGCAGGTGAGACGATTGGTCACGTGATTCTGGTGACGTCGCATTGATCAGACTAAGAAAAATATTCGATTTTATTTATTTAAAGTCGGGGACCTGCACGTGGTCTCCTGGGGAACCAGGGAGACACCAAAGCCCGCAGAAGATGTTACACGTTGGTGAAAAATACTAAACCTCGCTCTGTGAAAAGGGGGATTCATGCATGTGCGTAAAGTGTCGTCCCAGATTGACCTGTGCGGTCGGCACAGGCTAATCATGGACGACACATTCCGCTTTCATTGTATTATTTGTTTCAAAGAATAGAAAATCCAGATTAGGCGGAAAGTGTCGTCCCTGATTATTCTGTGCGGACTGCACAGGCTAATCTGGAACGACACTTTACGTACTTGCATAAAATCACCTTTTAACGAAGCGAGACTCAATTAGGTTATATTCATTTAAAGTCGCCATGACAAAAAAAATATAACATACATTCGCTGAAGTATCTAAAATAACTCTTAAGTTAGAAACGGTTTATCATTGTTCCTGTTTTGTTTAAAGTGAACATTCATTATAAATGTACACGGGTATTCGCAAATCTCGAATGGATTATACGAAATCTTTGATTGGAAAACCATAATTATATACAGAAATGACTTCACCTGACGTAATTCAAAGGAACTTTGGGTGGTTATAATAGTTCTATACGTGTATCGTTATATCAACAAGAGTTTTGAATTGTTTATTTTAAGTGCAATGTAAATTGATAAGCTGATTTATTTAACTGCAGTTCATATCCATCTCTATATTGTTTTGTACAAAAACGATAATTCATCATGAGATGTTAGCAATGATGCAAATAACGCATATTTTTGTTCAGCTCAAAAGCCGGGCGAGTCTGCTAAAGCCCCGCCCCCAAAGAAAGGGGCGGTACAGGAATGGCTGGAAAAGATTGGATTGGCCGACAAGGAGGGGAAATCGGGATATATGTTCGCTTTCGGTAACCTCTTTAGGTAAGTTTGTATTTCGTCCACGTCAGTGATTGGTAAAAGCGTTTCTCTTTCCACTTAAACCATTTACCTCTAAAAAACGCATTTTGATGCATGATTTGTAGTCTCTTAGAAAACCAAATGAAATTTAAGAATCTTTCTTAATAGATTCGAGTTTTAAAGTCTTCATTTACAACTCTAAGATACTGATGAGCAGCAAACAGCAGAACACCTGAACAGCCTGCGAGTTACTGTTCTGGTTTTATGCTGGTTGCATATTTTGTTTCTGAGCGGGAAAGGCTTAACACAACATTGGAATTACAATTGTTACTCTAACGTATAATTTTAAAACAGTGTGATTTGTCCTTGTACTTCTAAGATGGCACCCGGTTAGCTCAGTTGGTGGAGCGCCGTGCGGTTCAAGCGGTCGTGGGTTCGTTCCACGCACCGGACGTACTTCTCCTCTCAGTTTTACTTTAGATGTGTAAGAAGAAATAATGCGGCAGCTTTTATAACCATGCCTCGCTGGTCCAACTTCAAATGATATCCTGTAAAGAGTACGAATACTTCCCGTCAAACAATCGTGCAATGGCTTTCTGAATGAATTACCGCATGGTCAATTGAATCTGGTCGAACGGTCAGTTGATCGGTACATACTTGTCAAACAGGGATTCAATTGAGCAATTATTGGTTTCTATTTCAATGGTAAATATTAGCACGTTGCTTCATAATCCAATGAATTAACAGGAAGCTCTTGAACAATCGACGGAATAGTGGGACGATAGATTTCTGTGAAATGCTCAATGAGCTAAGACAATAATAAGTAAATACATTCCATATTTGATTTACTGATATTTAAATGAAACATTCGTATGTATCGTCTCTTGGACTCGGAATCATGAGAATGTAAACGAGCACTCTTTGTCTGTCAGCACTTTTTTGTCTTTTAAAGGTCAATACGCGAACGTAAAATATACTTTAAAATTATTATAATCTCAGAGGTGACCTGCTAATATGTTACATAGTTCAAATGTATATTTTAGACCCGCTGAATGACACAAAGTTAATACATATTTTTCACCAACTTAATTTTTAAAAAGCTTAAATACATTTATGCGATCAAGTAAAAAAAGAACTGCTAAATGCAGGTTAAATTGTATATTTATTTCCATCGTAACAGGTGTATGTGTTGCCCGCAAGAGACGCCGGACACCGGCGATATGAAACTGAACGCCATCTTGGAACGTCTGAATGACATCGAGGCTAAGCTCGTTGACCCGCCCTCCGATCATGTGACCAATGAAAACGAGTCGCGGAGTCACGTGACATTTTCGGAATCATCGGACTTGTTCGAAGGTGCCAAAGAGAGAAGTATGAACTAATATTAGTCTTTCGATATTTTGGAATGTTTTGTAATAATCGTTAACTTTACATTTAAATGAAAAAATAAAGCAGTTACAAATGAAGACTGATATCTGACAATATTAAATAGTATGCAGTGGTATCGACATTCGCATAGTCAATTGTGTGGTTATTACAAAACTATACATTAGTTAGTTCATACTCTGGTATTTGTTCTTCATTATTAGAAGTCGAACATTTTGATTTTTGAATTATGAATGAAATATCAATGGTTTCTTGTTGTTTGTTTTTATGGGATAAAGCATTGCATAAAGAAAAAAAAAACACGATCAGTTTGTATGTAATAAATTAGAGCACATGGCATGTACACTGTATTATGATAACACATTTGCTATATAATTAGCGTACATTCGGAATTGCGTAAATGTAATATAATAATATGTGTACACATAACGTTCATAATCGTAGTATAATCAATGTATGCAGACTGTGTTAAGACAAATTTTATAATTATGTATCGCATGATATACCAGTCTACTGAAAAAGTATCCGATTAGGGAGGCGGTAAACTACAACGGGCGAGGCATGGTATGGTATTGCGCAAGGGGGGGTTAGAGGGTTATGGTTAGGGTTATGGTTAGTGTTAGGGGTCGGGTTAGGGTTTGGGTTAGCCTAAACCCAACCCTAACCCTAACCCGACCCCTAACCCTAACCCTTACCCTAACCCTTTTTTTGGGTTATTTCCCCTATACCATGCCTCGCCTGTTGTAATTGTCCGCTTCCCATCCGATTATTTATCGAACATATTAAAACAGCGAGTAAGCAATGCATGTACCCGTAAAATAATGCATATCAATTGAGCCTAGACTCGTATTCAAACTCATCGGGAACATCTTACCGTTCTTATCATCTGGTCTTTCTTATCTGATTTTCTTAGATAATGTTTGAATACAAAAGGCACGATTTTAAAATGCAAAAAGTTATCTTTTTTTTCATGCTTAAATCGCTGCTGTTTTAAGTGACAAATCGCTGTCTATTTGTTATGCAAAAATGCACCGTTTTTTTGTAAAGCTCTTTTGTTTGAAATGCCAAAAATGCATTCTTTTTTTATGCGCAGTTTTTTAAATGCAAAAGCCATTGTTGCTATTTTCCAATGCAAAATAATCAGTATTTTTTTTAATGCGAACAACGCTGCTGCTTAAATGGAAAAAGCCCTTTTTGTAGTTAAAAAAGAAATGAGTTATTTTTCCTATATGGTGAAATACGAAACGCATTTGCTTACAGTTATAGTTTAGAAACTTTAGAACATTCAAATGTAAAAATGCCCCAAAAAGAAATACTCTTGCCAGTTATGAACTAACGGCCATCGAAAGAAGATTTATAACTACTGCATCAAATTCTATAAAAACGTCGCATGTTGATAACATTACCATAACATATGCATGGTTATATACATATTTCCTCTACCCACTTCCTCCCACATGATCGGAAGTCAACCCTCTGTATGAAGACGCAGATGACGTCAGTAACCCGAAGCAGCGCCAACCGCTCCACTGGACACAGGATCCGGACTTCCGGGAGAGCATCCCCGAGAGAATCCCCTTACCGGAAGTGACCTTCTGGCAGGAGCTCATCGACACGTACCTGTTCCCGATGGAAGGAGATAAGAAGCAACAGGAGAAAACGCTGGCGGAACTGATAGAACTGAGGTTTAATGGCGTTTAGTTGAAACCTATTTATTTAAGCTCGATTGCATTTGAAGTACTTACTACCTATTTGAAACACTCTCAAGTCCGTTTCCTGGGCCTAGAACTTGGTGTCATTTGGGGAGATTAAAGAACGCTCCCACAGTGGGGATCGAAACCGTGACCTCCTGGTTGCTAGGTGGACACCATATCCATTTCACCACGGCAACTTATGGCAGCTTAAGGCTGTTTTGTTGCAGCTGATGTTGTTTGTTATACCTTTTGTTTATTTAGATTTTATAAAAAATAATGATATTATACCCGTTCTATTTCGACTAATTTCAGCTACCAGCCAAATCGCACTCATATTTTTTTTTGTGTTTGGGCTATTAAACATCTTAGCCTTTTCAAAAGTTTCCACTCCGTATATCGAATTTGTTTATCAAGTTTTCACCAACAAAGAAAATATTTGTCTAAATTTGCTTTCCACTCAGAGTAAAACTCTTAACATGTAACTGTTTAACAAATAACTGTTTTTCTGTGGCGGGAGAAAAATGTTTAAAAAAATCTGTATAATCATGTGTGTTGGTGTTTCATTATCAGGAACACAGTGTGTCTATTCTTCCTCCTTGTGAACGCAATGTTCGTGACGATCGTCTTTTCCCTACAACAAGTGAACGCCGACACCGGCAGCATCTCGATAGAGCTGCCCTGTGCCGCCGGCGGTCGCGGGATGTCCATTGAGCCCATCAGCATCGCGTTCACCGCCGTGTTTGGGGTCCTCCTGGTATAATATAAAATAATATTGATTAAAATCAAGCAAAACCATTTCACACATTGCCTAAAACCTATTAAAGGCCTCTAGAAAAACTGTGCAAAATTGTATCACCGTTTTCAGTAATTTTGCGAAATTCCTGAAAATATTAGGCATTTCGTGAAGTCCCTAAGTGAAACAACAGTCATTTCACAAAACGCCTGCATCGTTAAGGAATTTCGTGAAATGTCTAGTTTCGCAGATTTACTGCAACATGTTACAGCATATTTCCTTGTTCTTGTTAATCAGCAATATATAAAATAAACATATAAAAGAACCATCATCGTGGCCTATTGGTTAGGGCGATCCCCTACGGAATGGAAGGTCAAACGTTCGAGTCTCTTACACTTCATGTTATGATATTGCCGGTTGTCTACCCAACAGCTAGTTTAGTCGAAGGGTTCCGAGTTTAGTTGAGGGGCTCAGAGTTTAGTCGAAGGGTTCCGAGTTTAGTCGAAGGGTTCCGAGTTTAGTCGAAGGGTTCCTAGTTTAGTCAAAGGGTTCCGATTGTCTTCATGCTGTGCGCCTTGCATTGATGCTAGGAATAATGAGAAAGCACGACTATGGGTAAAACCGTCTCATAGAGTCATATCTGGGAGGGATAATATTTTAATAAACAAGCGCGCTTAACGTATGCTGTTTGGTGCACACGACGGTACAACGTTCTCTTGCGTTATGTTGTTTGTATGTAAATATCTGTTGAATTGCATAATCACCTTGTATATTTTGCACCGTGGACGAAGGTGCGCGATATGGTCAATGTTGAATTGCAGTGTTGAGAAAGACTGTGGAGTATTTAATATTTAAGGATACAAGGTTGAATTGCAGTTTGGTCAAATACGCATTAATTATACAAGGTTGCATCGCAGTTTGGCCAAATACGCATTAATTATACAAGGTTGCATTGCAGTTTGGTCAAAGACGCATTACTTATACAAGGTTGTATTGCAGTTTGGTCAAAGACGCATTATTTAAACAAGGTTGTATTGCAGTTTGGTCAAAGACGCATTACGAATACAAGGTTGCATTGCAATTTGGTCAAAGACGCATTAATTAAACAAGGTTGCATTGCAGTTTGGTCAAAGACGCATTACTTATACAGGGTTGCATTGCAGTTTTGTCAAAGGCGCATTAATTACAAAATCTTGCATTGCAGTATGAGAAAGGTACGTAAAACATAATGCTTGATTGCGATATGGACATGGGCGCATTTAATATACAATTTTGCATTACAATAAGGATAACGTCGTATTGCATTATGTACACATACGCACTAAATATAAAATATTGTTTTGCAATCCAGACGCGACGCATGGTGTTTAGAATTTATTGACAAAGACGCATTTAATATACAATGTTACATAGCAGTATTAACACAGACGCATTGAATATAAATTTTAATGTGTACAAAAGCGCATTGTGTGTGCAAGGCGCATTGAGTGTACAATTTTAAGATGTGATATGGATAAAAATCATTGGATAGTCAACATCTGCAAAGACGCATTGAACATACAATGTTGCAATGCAGTATTGACAAATGAGCATTGACTGTACACGTGTACACTTCAATGTAGACACAGTCACATTTAATGTAAATTGTTTATCTATTCAATTTTCTCTTTTCAAACAACAATGCTGTGTTTCTTGCCAGGCGATACAGTTTCTATGCATGTGTATTCACCGGATGTCCACGTTCCTCCAAATACTCTCCATAACGGAAGTTGGACTATGCACGCCGAAACGAGCGCAGACATCAGAAGACTCTGCTATTTCGGTCGAGAAAGGTCTGGAGTTAGTCCGAAACATGCAGGTTGGTTACTCTTTGCTTCAAATCTACTCAATGGCTATCCAACCTTTTTTTCCAAACGAATTAGCCTAATTAGCCCCTTAAGCATGCTGTTAACGGATGATTTTCCACAAGCCAATCATCCGGCCCCATATGTTTTGGAGAGCCCCTTTATATTAAAATAACTACCTGTATGTCTTCTGTTAAAGAGGTTTTGAAAGAACAAGTTTGTTTACTCATAACGAAAATTCTAGTTTGAAACCATGAAAATAATTTTTACGCGTCCAATGAAAAGACAGGAAACATTGCAGATGTTCTTTCACCACCATGTTTTAACCACAAAGATTTGTAAAACTTGGTACTCTTTCTTTATGTTATAATTTGCACTAAAGTCGTTATCCTGAAAAGTTCGTGTCGCTTTGCATGTGTGTTGTATAACATAATGTTTCTGAACGCGTTGCCGGCATACCTCTGCATCCCCGAAATAATTATCATATCTCCTGGTTAAAACGTTAAATATGAAATTCACACGTACCAATTTGACGTATTTTAGGCGGTTAAAGACGACGACTCTAAATCAGTGGCTTCATCAGCCGGAAGTGTCGCCGAATCTACAGCCGATACCGCCGACACCGACGAAGCCGGTGGGGCAAAGAACGTCGAGCGCCGGAAGGAGCTGTGGTCTAAGCTCGCCCGTCGCCGTCGGGAACAACAGTACAGCTCTCTGAGCAAAACGTTCATAAAAAACTTCAAGTAATAATACGATTATGCTTTTTTTATCCCCGCCGAAGGCAGAGGGATTTAGTTTTTAAGCGTTGCCCGTGTGTCAGTCCGTTAGTCCGTCTGTCTATCACACACTTTTCAGTGCTATATCTCAGAAACTATATAAGATTTCAACATGCAACTTCATGGGTGTATAGGTACATGTAACAACGAGGAGAAGTGCCTTGCACAAGAACCATAATCTTACACTTTCTTAAATAAGAGTTATTACCTTTTTGTGTGTTATATGATGTAACTAAAAATAAGTGAGAAAAGGCACACCCCTTCAAATAACATTGTCTTATAGTTCTTCACCCATCAATTAACAAAATGTATTCGGCTTGGTATTTCAATTCAACGATTTGCGTTCTTGGATTGTTTCTCTTGCATGCATTTAAGCATAAACACTTATATCGACGAGAAATAATGGTTAAAGTGAGTGAACGGTGGTTAGCCGCATACCAGATACTGGATAGTCATCAACAAGCTAAATATAAATAATGTTATTTGATAACGGCAGCTTCTTATCCCATTTTTCGGCGTTCCAGTCTATAATTAAATGCATTCAAAACGCTTAATTGTTTGGACACCTCCGTACGAATTGCAATACTTTATTTTGGAAATATATTGCTTAGTGCACCAACACAAACAAACGTAGTGAATATGGTGTCCGCCTTGCGATCGGGAGGTCATGGGTTCGATCCACACAGTGGGAGCGTTCTTTAGATCTTTAGATCTTCCCTAAAGACACCAAGAACTGGTTCTAGTCCCAGGAAACGGACTCGAGAAGGTTATAAATAGGCTTTAGGCTTTGTGTGCAATCGAGCTAAAATAATTTGGTTCAAACTAACACAATCATACACAACAAAACTGATTTAGAAACAGTTTGAAAACAATACGTTTGATCGTTGTTCAGGAAATTGCAGCGACACATGGAGGACTCGGACATGAGCTCCTCCGGGAACCTTCCTGTCGGAAACTCCCTCCAGACGCCGGGAATCACCGTGACGACACCGGAAGACGTAGACGCGCAGAGACAGGAGCTTAAATCCGTCCGGAAAAAGTTCGGGCGAATGGACCGCAAGAGTATCTACACAATCGTCCAGATGTCAAAGAACCCAAGGTACTTACACACATGTCGTATTCTATGAGCATTTACACAGGTGCGATTCAATATTAAGTATATTTCCGAAGATCACCGAAAGGTCATTTGTTAAATAAATGCCAAGAGGTATAAACACTAACTCTTCATTAAAGATCAAGCTTTAAAAAGGGAATCCGCAAACATTTATATGCAGAAGGCCACCTGAGATTTCACAAGAGTTATACAAACATCAAGCTGAAATATGTTGTGCACTCTCATACATTTGACAGGAAAGTCGGATTGTCATTCAACTTTCCCAATTAAGGGGTGTTGCTGCAGTTTTGCTGATTTTTTTTTC
>VMBQ01013446.1:0-17102 GCA_007657795.1 Dreissena rostriformis | reverse complement strand
TACGAAAAACGGACAATATAATCTGTTCATATCGTATTGTGATTGACTTTTTCAAACAGATTAGGTGTTACATTAAAGACTTAACAGGTCATTTTTTCTTTAAAGAATTACAAAATACATCTTTACTGATATGTGTGAATTGGTAGTACAAAATGGCGTAGATGTTTATCTTGTTGTTGTTTTTTAAAATGTCAGTCACCAATAGGTAAACATATAAAGCATGTTGTGGGAATCTAATATATGCGTTTTGTTTCGCTTCCGCACGTGAATCCAAATATTTGTAAGTCTATGAACACTCAGTACTGTTAACACATTGTGTGTTTTTGTACATTTTGCTAACTTTGTTTCGTACCATGTCTCTAACTAAGCCTGAAAAAGATACTTGTTCTCATTGCAACTATTGATTCTTAATGTTTTGCCAATGTGTTGATCGCAAGTAAAATGAATGGGTGATACTTTATAAAAACACACAATCATTTCAGGTGAGTTGTACAATCATAAGATCTCTTAATCATTTGACGATTTCCAAAAATATTGTTCAGTTTTGGAGAAAATGTTTAATTAAGGTTTGTTAACCGATACCATAAAATTATTGAGTAAAAGTTTTCTGTTTGTTAACTGAAATTCAATAAGTGTAATGCATTTTTTTCTACATCCTCCAATCCAGTTTGTTGACATTAATTGTACTATTCGCCTTTCAAATATTAACACCTATGAACATATCTAAATATGAAACCAATGAACACTATTTCTTTATTTCAACAGCAACCATCTCTCTATATTTGAGTATATTTCATATTTTGTTGACATATCAAAATATTGTGAAACTACTGAAAACACGTATAAAAAGAACGTGTGATTTGAGATGTGAAGTAATTAAAAGAATAGGTCATTATTCAAGCCGTCCATCCATCTATCTGTTTCTCAGAATGTTAAGGCTATTTTAACTTCACATTTATGCATCTGGGTATATTGGTGCATGTTTCTGATACCAATGTAATTATGGCATTTTTCATGCAAACTTTTAGTGTTTAGGGCATGTTTGGACCTGTGTCATATGCAACTTAAACAGTACTGCGGCTAGATGGAACACTTAACATAATTATTTATCCGCAGGTAAACGTTGTCAGCTGTGAATATTGGTGAATTTTTGTTCATTATTAGTTTTGACATTGTTAAGCATATCAGAAAGGGCTTATTCGGACTTGTATATAATATACATGTAGGCATAAAGTATATCTGATAGAGTGATGAAATAGTTTTTTTACGACATAAGCTCAGTTATGAAACAATCCTTAGGATCTGTGTTCTACAGACACATTTCATCCATACACTGTATCTTGGAAAACATGTGCTTGGCATTTGGAACGTTACACATGATCTTATAAAAATAGATTACAGAATCTACGTCTTCAAATGTAATTTTTTATTTTTCGATATGTTATTTTTAATGTTTGAAAATCCTTTGTACGATTGGAGTAATATTCAGTACCGCGAGAAGTAAATCTACGTGCGGGTTTATATCGGAGGAAACACCAGCTGTCGCACACAGACAACACAGAAACTAAGTTAACAACACGTTAGCATTTTACAAATTGGTGAATTGTGGTCGATATGATTTAAAATAGAAACTGTTTGTTTAGTTTCATTATTTATAGTTTTATTTTTTTATGCTAATTTATGTACCGTTGATTTTAAGAAAGGGGATTTTTTTTCACGTGAGTGTTATATGAATGTTGAGTATTGACGGTGATATGAACCTGTTTCGTGCGACATCGAAGGAAGTATGAATTATTTGTTTAAAAAAAACACTTATCAAGATTTGTATAAATGTTAACCAAAGCAAGAGGATGTGACATTCACATTCCTGTGTTTCTTTGTATTCATTTATTTTTAAACAAAATTTTATAAAACTTTTAATCTCTTGTTTGACTTTAAGCGAGTGATTCAAATATGAGGAAGAAGGATAAACATACCTGCCAAGATTCTTTATTTGTGTAAACAATGAAATACTTGAATGGAAAATGTCAAAATGTCTGTCTTAACAAAACGTGCCCGACTTACGGTTGTAGGATTGTCTTCGACAACACGTGTATTAATGGCCCGAGTATTATTAAGATTATACAGCTACTATGAATGGCGTTATCAAGACGATCTTCAACATGCCATACTTCTACGTAGTGCATAGCAACACGATTTGAAAACGGTAGTTATTAAGGATATATACTTTAAACATAAAATGCATTTATTTATATAGTGAACAACTATCAACTAAGTTTTGTTATGGTTTAAAATGACAAAAAGAACCACATATTGAAAAAAAGAAGTGGACAGAAATAAAAACGCATACACGTGCACATGTATTCAATATACAGGGCAGTTAAAAAAACACTCATTACTTTAAATTGATACCCTGATATTGATTTGTCTTCCTTCGGTCTTCCTGGTACTCACACACTGACTTCACAAAATAGTTATACTTTGCGAGGATATTTTGTGCCGAATGATCCTGGTTTGTTTTCGGTCCACTTCGATAGCAAACATTGTTTAAATAGTTCTCTAACTATTGCGCTTAGTAATTATCTAGCGTTTAAGGCGATTTACTATCGTCCTCATTAGCTTCATTCTTGTTCATATAAAGTATTCAAAACATTTCATTTCAATCAAATATTTATTGATACTACTTAACAAAATGTGAGAATAATCTCTTTTTCCTTTAAACGGCACTTGTTCTTAATCAGTAAACCCTGTTCAATCCGAACATGGAAGAAGTATGCATTATCTGTTACAAATCCAACCAATCCAGATTGGTGTTAACGTGAAACAATGCAAAAGGAGGAAATATTATTTTGTTAGATTCATTCATTTATTAACAAAAGTTTGTCATACTGACATTATTTTTTTCACATAATTGCATTGTCATTTTGTTGAGCTTGTTTGATGACATGATATTCTCATCTCTTGTTTGACTTTAAGCCAATGAGTCAAATACTAGCAAGACGGAAATCAATACCTACCTAGAGTTTATATGTATGTGACCAGCAAAATACTCTACCCGACAATATCCATAGTAAACCGTCTGTCTTAGCAAAACATGACCGACTTACGGTTGAAGGATTGTCTAAGACGCGTGTACAGGTCGCCGTGGTACGAAATCCAGATAGTGCCATCTATAATCTCGTCCTTCTTTCATCAAAGGCGACACACGACACACGAAGCTACGGAATACCATTAGGGCCATCGTGGTAACACATTAAAATCCAGAGTGCGACAATGCGAGAGTGCGAGAATACGATGACGACAGTGCGACAATACGATGGCGACAGTGCGATAGTACGATGGCGACAATGCGATAATACGTTGACGACAATACGAGAGTGCGAGAATACGATGACGACAGTGCGACAATACGATGGCGACAGTACGAAAAAAATATGGCAACAATGCGATAGTACGATGGCGACAGTACGACAATGTGAGCTTGCGAGAGTGCGAGACAACGATGACGACAGTGCGACAATACGTTGACGACAGTGCGACAATACGATGGAGACAGTGCGATAGTACGATGGCGACAATTTAACAATGCGATAGTGCGATAATACGATGACGACAGTGCGACAATACGATGGCAACATTACGATATTGCATGATGANAGAACTGCACAGAAAAAGACATTCGCTATCCTTGATCTAATTCATTGAACAATCAACGCCGTATATCTTTTTTAAAGATATTTCTTGTTTAAAATAAAGGTTTAACACTAAGGAACAAATGCGTTGTATTTATTCGTCCCCTCACGTTCGCTCTGTTAGCCCTGGTCGCTCCATCGGTGGTCTCTTTCGCATCTTCGTGGAACAGCGCTGAACATTGCTGGTATCTATGTACTTTTTCAAGGGTATCGGTCTACAATAAGCACACGGAATGAACATTAAAAAGATGATAAAAAGTTATTATTCATTTAACTTTTTAAGTCATTGCCAAAATATCATGAAATATTGATAAGCTTTTAATATAAAGCCGTACGCAAAAAGCTGTCACACAACCAGACTTTGACAGCATTCTCGGCAATACAGCTGTCCCGTTTTGCAGTCTGCACAGGCTAATCAGGGACGACACATTCCGTTTTTATGGAATGTTTCGTTAAAAAAAGGTCTTTTATAAAAAAAAACAGAGTATGCGAAAAGTTTCGTCCCTGATTAGCCTGTGCGGACTACATAGGCTTATCTGGGACGACACTTTACGCACATGCTTTAAGCCCCGTTTTCTCTGAGTGCGGCTCATTTGTTAACATTGGCCAGTTGGTACACGTGTTTACCAGTTGTCTTGACGATATCTTATATACTTTTCGAGTAATTGAAGTAATTATCGTAATTGAATTTTTATTAACAGTCAACTGAAATTAGAAATTAAGTGCAAAAAAATAAGTGTAATACGACATAAGTTTTTGGTGACAGACAAACGGACGGATGACCAGAGGACATGAACAATAGACAATACTGTCAATGGCCAACATACAACCACGGATGTATAAGAAGTTGCAGAATCATATTCGATGTAGTTGTTGAGGGATTACTATATTAAGTTTTCTACTATTTTTATTAACAGAAACATTTTTTGAGTCATTACAATATAAAATGTTGTTCTATTTTATAAAATGTGACCTGACCTTTGACCTATGGCGCAAAAAGGGTCGTGTATAGTCCTCGCATTACCTTTTATTAGTATACTTAGTTTCATCCAAGTATCTTCTGTATTGTGTTAAGTAATGGCATAATCCAGTTTTGCCTGCGGACGGACAGACTGTCGGCCAGACAGATGGACGGACATACATTAATGACGGATTGAGGGTAAACTTAACAGCATTATCCATTGCTGACCAAGGAAACTTAGTACAACACGAAAAGTGCAAATCGCAGGCATTTGAGGAAATCTGTTTTCTTTTTTGCTTTTTTTGTCTTAATATCTTTCTGATCCTAAACAAAAAGTAATCTTACCGAGATCGCATGCAACTCTGAAATTATTGGTGCCCCTAAAAGTTCTTTTTAAGGTCCACTTATGTTTCTAGTGTAATGACACAATTGCTCGCATACAAGCACACGACCATTTGTTTGCTGATGATACCATTCGGTTCATGGTTGTTAATTCGCAAAAGTAAACTGCAGCCATACCGTAATAAGGCATTTAAAAATTTCCAGCTGGGCTGATAAATGATAAGTTAGCTTTAATCCATCAAAATCTGAAACAACGCTAATATATCGCAAAATAAATAAATCATGCCATCCATCATTGATTACGCAGAACGTTAATACACAGATTATTAATGTCCATAAACATGTACATGTAGGTGTATTTATGCCGAATGACTGTAATTGGCATTCGGATTAATCTTGCTTTTAAGGAAAAAAAAAACAAACAAGATGTGTTTGTGAAACACTATGTCCTCCATATATTTTACCTTTGACCTTGATGGATGACCTTGACCTTTCACCACTCAAAATGTGCAGCTACATGAGATACACATGCATGCCAAATATCAAGTTGCTATCTTCAATATTGCAAAAGTTATGGCCAATGTTAAAGATTGACGCAAACAAACCAACAAACATACAGACAGGGCAAAAGCAATATGTCCCCAAGTATAGATTGGGGGACATAAAAACATGGAAACGACTTCATATAATGCGTCAATTAAAAAAATGCTTGATCGAAAAACTCTCGAGAGTTATAAAAGATCTTGATTATGAGCTAGGATGAAGCATATCACTTTACGAAAACGCACGAGTATATTAATTTTAATGTAAAAAATAAATTGTAGCAATGTATTAAACTTCTAACAATCTCTTTTGTCCGCAACAATTGGGTCAGGTAGAAATCACTTGCTTAGAAATTCGTCACATCTCCAAACAACTCAAGCCCAAACATCACTGTATTCAAATAAGTTCCCACAATCTATTGTATCTAAATGGAAAAATCGTCCCCATGATGTCAAAAATACTGATTCAATCCATTCCTGTTAACGCTTATTAACATTCTGGCCCTACCAAAGAGCATGTCGACTGTAACTGTATTGGTTTGGCATAAATTAGTCTATACAAAAACAACAGTCATATTTGTTTCATATATTGCCGTTTTTTGTTGTTGTTTATTTGTGCTTTTTAGTTCATATGTTGAATGTAAGGCAGATCATAATGAACTTCGAATAATTTAAACAATTTTTTTTGTAAAAAAGTACCTTTTATATATATAAAAAAAATCAGTAAATTAGTAAATCAGATATACGAGAAAATCAAGTTAAGCATAGGCAGACTTAACCGTATGGTAATAAACAAATGCATACTTTTAAATGTTCTTAGTGAAATTTAGCAATGCTACGTTGGTTGCTTGTTAGTTTAGTAGTCCAAAAAGAACAGTAATATTTTTCACATGCGAATATGTATTTAAGTGTACGTTTAAAGTCGAGGTTATTAAGTCTTCCGGTCATTGATCACTCCTTTCTTGTTTTTTTTTCTAGCCAAGTATTTTAAAACAGATGCTAATGCGTCTCTCATTTTCTTTCTAGCCTGTTACCATGCATTTATGCCGGTTGTATACTTTGTAGTCACATGCTTTCAGTTACTTGTAACTGTTTTTTCAATAGTTTGCTATCAAATGGTCAGCATTAGTTGCTTCATGTTCAAAAAGCGGATAACAAAACATTGTTTTAACATTAAGAAACTAGTATGACGCATAATGTACATCTCTCTTTGACCAAGGTAAATACTGTGATTCATATNTCATTTATGGCCATTTTTGACCTTTGAACTCTAAGTGTGACCTTGACGTTGCAGATATTGACGTAATTCTTTCACGCGACACACTGTCCAATGATGGTGAGCAAATGTGCCAAATGATTTTACAATATCACAATGAACGACATAGTTATGGCCCGGACAAGCTCATTAATTGCCTATTTTTACCTTTGAACTGAAAGTGTGACCTTGGCCTTGGAGATATGGATGTAATTCTTTCACGTGACACACCGTCCAATGATGGTGAACAAATGTGCCAAATGATTTTAAAATCTCACAATGAACAACATAGTAATGGCAAGGACAAGCTCATGTATGACCATTTTTGACCTTTGAACTCAAAGTGTGACCATGGCCTTGGAGATATCAACGTAATTCTTTCGCGGACACACCGTCCAATGATGGTGAATAAATGTACTAAATGATTATAAAATCTAAAGATTAATGACATAGTATTAGTTTCGGACAAACTTTCGGTTAAAAACACACTAAGTGACCCATTGACCTATTTTTTGACCCGGCATGACCCATATTCAAACTTGACCTAGACATCATCTAGATACAACTTCTGAACAAGTTTGGTGAAGATCGGATGAAATTTCGGGACAGACCGACGGACGGACCAACGGACAGACAGACCGACAAAGTGACTCCAATATAACCAATGGTAATGGGGGTATAATAACTTCAAACATTTTTCTTTCATAAGTATAGTGGGAACAGCGAATTAGAATACAGTCAAGTTACCATTACCGGATCAGTAGCGAAAATAAGTTGTTCTGGTGAAAAGCAATATATGCTGTGTACTTGCTAGTCAGATGCTTACAGTTACTTGTAACTGTTTTTTCAATAGTTTGCTATCAAATGGTCAGCATTATTTGATTCATGGTCGAAAGCGGATAACAAAACATTGTTTTAACATTAAGAAACTATAATGTCTCATAATGTACATCTCTCTTTGACCAAGGTAAATACTGTGATTCATATTAATTTAACCATTTAACTTACTTTGAATTTAATTTAAACGCACCTTTTTAAGCAACAGAAATGTATATACCTTATTGCAATATTTAACTTTGTATGCTTATGCATATTTATGTATAATTTCATCACTTCAGCAATTATAACTTACATTTGGACGAAACGACAGACAAGACCAAATCAATATGATCCTCCCCTGGAAGATATAGCATAACATATTTTAATACAAAAAAAGAAACAAGAGGGCCATGATGGCCCTGTATCGCTCCACTGTTTTTTTTTATGCGAAAAAAGCGTGCAATGCGCATGGGTTGAAATGTACTCGAGCATGTGACTTTCTCTTTCTATCCCTCGTCCCACTGGGCGCTTACAGTTGGGAGGGTGAGCATTTTTTTATATATGGAAAATGTTACTACGGTGTTAACTAAACAAACAAAAAAGCCCGGGAATTGGCACACAGGTTTTTTGCTTATAACGTTGGTACATTTATCTCTCCAAAAGATATTGTCGTTCTTTCTATTTCACATACTTTAAGATGCTGAAGATCAAATCTACGCTTGTTCTACAAGATAAATGAAAGTTCTTTCATTCAATCATGAATCTTTTTCCAAAATTCCAAAAAGTGTTTGTAGGTTTCAGTCTGCAATCTCTGTCAATTTGGGGCAGTACAAAATGTGTCGTTTGGTAAAGGGTTAACATTTATGGATAGTTAACATGTTGGTCTACCTTTCATGCTCAACATGTATGCATTTATCTCTTTTAATTAAACAATTATTCCAATAGTATTTTGATAAACTTTTAGTTTGAGAAGAAAATAGTTTATTCATCCCATAATGAATAAATAGCAAAAACAAATAAGCATGCAAAGTTCAACGACTTCCTGTGGCCATGTTTTTTGCCGAATCAATTTTTTTTGAACAACTTTTTAATGGGAGCCTCCAAGGGATAAATTTGGCCCCAGGGGCTAATTTGAACAAACTTGGTAGAGAACTATAAGATGTCACTACATACCAAATTTGGTAGCCCTAGGCCCAATGGTTATGGACAGGAAGATTTTTAAAGTTTGCACAAAAGAGACTTTATATAAGCATATGTTCATTTTTGTGACCCCCGGGGCAGGGTCAAATATGAGCCCAGGGGAATACTTTGAATAAATTTGGTAGAGGACTATTAGATGTCACTACATACCAAATTTAGTAGCCCTAGGCTCTATAATTATGAACAAGAAGATTTTGAAAGTTTGCACAAAATAGGCCTTATTTAAGCATATGTTCATTTTTGTGACCCCCGGGGCAGGGTCAAATTTGACCCCAGGGGCATTATTTGAAAAAACTTGGTACTGAACTTAAAGATTTTAATACATACCCAATTTGGTAGAAAAAGGCCCAATGGTTATGGACAAGAAGATTTTTAAAGTTTGCACAAAACAGGCCCAATATAAAAAATATGTTAAATTTTGTGACCCCTGGGGAACGGTCCAATTTTACCCCAGGGGCTTAATTTGAACAAACTTGGTAGAGGACTATTAGATGTCACTACATACCAAATTTGGTAGCCCTATGTCATACTCTTATGGACAAGAAGATTTTTAAAGTTTGCACAAAAAAGGCCTTATTTAAGCGTATGTCCAATTAATATTTTGATTTTTGGTATTAATATTTCTATTAGTTTTCATGCATATGCATCAGTGCTGTTGATGTATTGTGCCATATATAACTTTCGATCCAACACGGAATTCAACAAATATGTTCTATAACTCTGTTAGGTTTTATTTAAAACAATCTATATTGAGCTGATGTAGCAACAAACTGATGCAACTAGGAAGCTCAAACGTGGTTAGACAACTTACTTAGCTGCCGCTGCTGTTATTGCTGCTTTGCTGACGTGGCTTAGTTGCTAGGATACTGATAGACACTAAAGAACCACTGAAAGACAAATATATACTGGGAAATTTGTCATAATACAACATTATATTTCACAATGGTTCCTTCATTGAAAATTATAGATCACAAGTGATGCAAGTGACTTTTATGCTTTCTTTGTTTATAAACACAAATATTCACACAACTTTGCACAACTGTGGGCACAATGTTAGTTAATAACCCTGAATAGAATATAGTTAAAAAAGCTTCTGATTTCCCATGTATGGTGAGATACAGAGACAGTAAATTTATATTGTGCAAGAGAGTAACTTGGCCAACATAAGTTAGAGCTTTGTCCCAAAATGACCACTAACCCTAAGCCCACACTTCATGAGGTCCACAAAATTGAAGTTTCAATTTATTCCATTCAGAAATGCAGATGTGGTTTGATACAAATCTCTTTACATTATATGCAGAAAAAACGCCCCTCTGACTGTCCAAATGACAAAAAATTGACTCCAATATAAACCCTCCAAAACTTGGTTTGTGAGGTTTAATTATCATTAATTCACATCCCCACCTTGCAGGTCATGTTGCTCTTCTGTTGCTGTGAGATTGAGATGTTAAGATACCAAGTGTGCATCATGAACCTGGCCCCACGGCTGAGGCTGCTGCTGGAGCCCAGATTGGTACGGGTTGGACATTCAGCCTGGAATCCCATTTCTCTGAAGGGTCATGATTGGTGCAGTGGCACTGTTCATAAGCTCGCCGAGGTTTTCAGGGAAGGGTGCCTTGTTCATTGACATGATGTCCTGTGAAATAAAATATCAACAAAAAGAGTCTCCAGTTGCATCAGCAGGAGATCATTCTATTCATCACTACAAGGTCCTTTATTTAAGGCAAGTCACAATTTGACATAAAGTTAGACACAGGATATAAACTATACAAAGCGTTACACAGTTTTGCAATTTGAACTTTAAAGTGTATGAACTGTCAAGGAAATTACGCCATTTGCATAAATTCTGATGGCATTTATGCTTAGACAAGGGTCAATTTTGCAGACTGTTCATACACCAAATAAATGAAGAACAAGAATGCCAACAAAATACACCCGTTTAGAAGACTGGGTTACATTGATCGTGAGTGCAATGGCTGACAAGTTTAACTGTCAATTTTTCTTCATTAAAGTGAAACATATTTGGAAGTGCCACAGTCGATCTGGCTGCGACTGGTTACTAAACGTGGTCGAGATATTATGATAAAAAAACATTAATAACAACTTTTATGATGATCTGATGTTTTGAAATAAAGAGCAGACGAAATCGCTGATAACACTCTGCCTAAACTAGATTTTTGCCAAGAAGAGAATTCCTTTATATGAAAAAATACCATTTAAGAGGGAAGTGTCGTCTCAGATAAGCCTGGTTGGAAGACACTTTAGGCACATGCAATATCTCAGAGCAAGGCTCAATTGTAACTATCCAGTCAACAATAAATGAAAACACTCACCAACAAGAGGGCCATGATGGCCCTGTATCACTCCACTGTTTTTTTATGCGAAAAAAAAGCAATGCGCATGGGTTGCAATGTACTCAAGCCCACATGACTTTCTCTTTCTATCCCTCGTCCCACTGGGCGCTTAAAATTGGAAGGGTNAATAAATTAACAGCTATAATTCAAAACTGGAAAATTGTCACAATCAATTAACAGCTAAAAGTCAAAACTGGACAACTGTAACAATATAAAAGCACTAACAAGTCAATCTACTTATCAAATATAATATAATTAAGAACTATTACATCAGTGTTAAAATATACAAAGTGACATTTTGTGCAGAACATGCAATTATAATTGTCAGAATACCAAACTTTTAGCACTGTATTGTCATTCATATTTAATGACTTTTAATAAATATTATTACTGATTACTTTGGTATAACACATACAAATTAACAAAAATGCAAACTGTATTTATTTAGTGATTATTCCATTTTTGACTTATCAATGAGTTTATAGTGTGGAATAATATGAAATACTGTATAAATTTACTGGTTAAGTTGAGAGGTACAATTATACTCTAACAAGGGAGACAACTTTTGTTAGCATATCACATTGCTCTCCCTTGAATTTTTATTCACTGATTACCAAATTTCCAGATACATGTAGTAGTTGCTTAATTTCATAAACTGAAAAGCATGACATTAAACAAGGTGCTTCTATTGCTTAAAGTATATTTTCTATTTATAATCCAATATTCTGCATGTCTGTATTATCTTTAAAGTGTAATATGCACATTCATCCAAAGCAATTCTTTTTCTCTATTGCATGACATTAAGAAGATGTACATTATGAAAATGTTTTGTACAAATGAATGTAAACAGTGAATTTATCTTTTTGAAATGGCAACATTTTACGAATAATGTACAAACAAAATACATTAGCTTTGCGGTTAATCTATATACAAATGACAAAATGCACATATATATATATATATATATACAGTGACACAGAAATCTTTGTTAAGTTACTCAGTTATTAAAGCAAATGAAAAGCTTGTCGTCAATATGTGTATATACAAATATATAAAGCATAATGGACTTTTAATGCCCAAATGCAAATGTCAACACAAATGATGACCATTTCAGTATATGACTCAACAAGAACAATCAGCAACCATAACTAGGATCATTATGCATGAAAACACTCATTTACTTGTAGAGGAATTAATATCGTATGTTCACTTATGAAAGAATCCTTTTCTAATGATTTAACAAACTCAAGAAATCTCAATTCAAATTAAGATAACCTTCTCAATTTCACTTTATTTAAATACTTATTATTCCATCAATGTTTGCATCAATTATCAAAATATTGTAAATTCACACAGTTTTTCATAACGTGCTGAACTATTTTTAATATTAAACAAAGTACCTGTCAATAAACAATGGACAATTCACATATGATTAACATAGTTTGTATAAATTAAATAAATAATTTGATCTTCAACTTTTAAAAAACCACTTGTAATTTTTGATAAAATATGGTCTCCAATGAGCAAACTGATGAGCAGTGTACACAGACAGAATGGCAGACGGATCAAAATAGAAGCATCACAATTCTGAACCGTTCTGAACAATTCTTTTACCTTGCACATCTTCCTATTTTATAAGTAAAAACACAAACTAAGCATGTCTTATTAAGACAATAAATTTATTCAATTTTGTTCAAGTTACCAGCATTATTTAAACAGCTTTGCAAAGGCTGATTTTTTTTTTTGAAAAGCAAATATTTTCTAAAATTATATTTTCCGTATTTTAATGTTATCATGATGAAGCTATAGAGTTAGTTTTAGAACACAGGCAGAATAATTAAACTTAAATTATTTTCTCTTGAAATAATGCTTTACATAACTGCAATTAATAAGTAACCTTAACCTTATCATATTGACATATTAACCTATATTTACCAAAAAATTCTATCATTAAATTACTGTCAGTATCATAATACCCATTCGATATGAAATATAGGTTTTTTCTTCCCAAACACAATAAGAATGGTCACATGAGACAAATTTGCTTGTCACATGACTTGGCTGGTCACACGGCTTGGCTGATCACATGACACATGTTGTGCTGTGTCATTCCATCATTTCTGTCTAAACCATGCCAAGCGTTTTCGTCCTTCCCAACATTCCAAGATGAGGACTTCCATTGTAAGTGCTCACAACAGACTGTGAGTCTTTAACGCAGCCAGCGCAGGCACTTAGGGACTTTCATGTATTAAATTGTATTTATAACTGAGCTTCATAGGCATGCCTGGCGTCAATCTGATAACAACTGCTGTAATAGGCTGCCTTATCATTGGCCGGTTTCATTGCATCGATTCGGAACTTGAAAAAAAAGGATGACAAGTAATAAAACAATAGGGACAATATAATATTATCAGGGATCTTCAAGGGCTTACTGACTGATGGCCCCTTAAATCTGTGTTTGATGCCTAGATTTTCTGAGAAAACTCAAATGTCCTCTGTAAAATAGGAACAAGTGTTAGCAATCATGGCACAGATGACCCCATATTTCATTTGTGTCTCAAAGCTCCACTAATTGCAAAAGAAAATGGACTAAAATACACAGGAGTGCAAGCTCAGTTGCCGCTTAATATGTTTTGAGAGTTGCATCAAACTAGCAGCAATATTTTTTAAGGTAGCGCATGCGACAAAACCTGACACGACAGACAGATTGAACGAAGTTTAGACTGGTCAGAGTTAATCTGTTTTCCTCTAAACCACCTCTAAAAGTAGGTATATATTAACCAAAAACCTGCACAAGTCTCACAAACTCACTAAAGGTTCCCTCTGCAAGATGTTCACAGGCAGCAGGTCAGGTACCATAGAAAAGAGATTATCCCAAGACCTTGATGGCTGCTGGCTTGAACGCTGTGACTGAAACTGCTTCCAGAACAAAGTCCACGCCTTGCTATTCGGGTTTTCTGGAAATAAGGTAAATCATTTGTCAAACTGGACAGATAATTTTGCAGCAATTTCAAGCATTTTTTTGCACTATAGAGAGTGTCTCCATAAGCTTTCATATTGCTAAGCTTACATAAACAGATAAAAACAAAACCAGTATTGAGGCAACTTAGTTCCAGAAATGAAAAGCTTCTGAAAATTGTGTAGACAGTCCATGCAATCAAGTATGAATCAATATAGAATATTGTTTGAGTTGATTGCAGTATAGGATGAAACTTTATTTCACAAGTGGTTATAGAGAAAACAAATAGGTTCACAGAGCCACAGGGGGAAATTGACTTTCTCTAAAACCACAAGTGCAAAAAATAGTTGATCATTCATCACTTTTACAATTATTTCTTTTTTTTTAATGCTTAAAAGCAATAATTAAAACTACAAGAGAATAGCTAAAATGTCATATGTCTCTGTATTTGCGTAAAATAACATCATCTGCGTCATTGTTGCTAAATACAGGATATTACAGATGTTATCATTTCATACCATATTTTATTAAAAAAGTTGAGGATTGTGTTAGTTATCAAGTCTTTGGCGATATAAAATGAATTAAGTACATAAAATTTGCTTTAGTTCAAGAGAACATAACTCTACCAAGTATAACGGGACATTAAAAATAACATATTGCACTTCACATAATTTTAATAACATTCATGTATTTTACAAGCAAATTCGTGGATTGATATCCCCTGCCAAATTAGAGCTTTGTCACAGAAGTGACGTATACCCCTACATGCTGCATTGACACAGTATATATACAAAGGGCCATAACTCCGTTATTAACAGATGGTGTATAATGCCATTTGGTATGCATCATCCTCTTATCCATATATATTAGTGATGCAACAGGTTACAAAAAACAGTAACCGATTAACCTTTTGCCGTAACCGAAAAACCTTTAGTAGTAAAATGTATGTTAAAGTAAACGTTAAAAATGTCTTACTGCTCGTTCATGTACTCTCTATAGCAACGAAAGAAATTAAAGATCGCTTGAGTTGATAAAATATCCGTTTCTTAAACTAAATGAATTATAACATTTATTTTAATAATTTTGTAAATGCTATATTTTGTAAAAAAAAATCCTGCGTAAAAGCATATGAGTAAAAAGTTATAACATCTACACGATATTCATTTTCACGTGTCTTTATTGTATTTTTGGTTGAGCAGCTTATATGATGTTGGCGTCGTATCACTTACAACAATGTTGTGTTTCTTTGTTCATTCTGTTTACATTTTGTTAACTCAAATTCACTTAATATAAAGAAATAAAAATGTGTTTTCTCTTTCAGGTTGTTTAATAATTTGTTTTCTAATATAAAACTTGCCTCAGACGGTAGTGAGGGCATCGTTGATGGCGTAAATTACTTATAATATTAATTTCTGATAAAACAAATACGACCTTAACTCGACAATATTTTAACAACAAATACTAATCTTGATAAATTTATTACTAAAACACTTTATTTTCGCGAGCAATCAGTGTTGGATATTGGTTAACAAAACATCAAAATAAGTCGTCCATTGCCGCAACTAATTTTTATCGCGAGTTAGATTAATGTGTCAATTACGTCTTCGCTTATAGGGTCACCACTCTCCGCCGTTCGCTAGTTAAATTTTCGCGAGTTAAACAAAACAATAGTGCCAGTTATCAAAACCGACCCCCTGTTGATAACCACAAAGGTACTGATTTATTGCTTTATTACTTTGTTTGTTGACACGTTGTTTATAACCGTCTGGTGCGGCATGTTGTGCTAATTAGTCACCTGCGTAAGTTGGCAGCACGTTGCGCGCAAAACGTAATATCCTAAGAATTATTCCATGAAAAAAGCATAATATATATTAGTTTTCAGGTTAACCATTTCCCCAAAATGTTACCAGTTAACTTGTCGTTTCGGTAGGTTAACCTCTTGCATCACTAATATATATACTCATACCAAGTTTCAATGAAATCCGCCAAAGCACTTCCAAGAGGTTTAGGTCCAGAAAGGCTGAAAACCAAAAAGNTTGGACAATAAATGTGACCTCTATAGTGTTAACAAGGTAAATGTTGACGCCTCACGACGGACGACGCACGAGGGACAAAAGGTGATCACAATAGCTCACCATGAGCACGTTGTGCTCAGGTGAGCTAAAAATATAAAACCCATCTAATGCAAAGGCACAAACAATGCTGACTCGTTTTATATGTAAATGGCAGTTTTATTATGATAATAACATTTGATGTAGAACGTGATTTTGTAAAGAGTTAAAAAGAGTAAGTTTGGTTGGTACCTACCAGTGATGTGTATTTTATTGTTGTTGTTGTTGTTTTAAATAAAGATCTGGATGATCCATTTAAACATCAATATGAGGGTTTGGCATGAAACTGTTGTATCTTCTTCACAGTTCTATATAAGAAACAATAGTTTTGCACTGAACCCTTGATTATTGAAATAAGATATACTAGTCAATTAATTGACGAACAGAAATACCATATAAAGTTGGGTTTTAACTACTTGTTTTAGCCTTTCCCACTCAGATGCAAGGTGCAAATGACCATATGCAAACAGCATAAAACCAGAACAGTCTGTAAAACTTGAATAAAAACCTAGTAAGAAAGGTATTTCATTTAATTTGATTTTTCTAAGGGACAACCAGTGGATCAAAATATGAGCAGTAAAGGGATAAGGTCGCATTGGTTAAGTGTCTGCTTAGTAATCTTGAGGTCACATGTTCAATCACTACTCATGTACTCGAGAGCGTTTCAAATAGGCCTTAGGTTTTCGATGCAATCAAGCTAAATAAATAGGTTTAAACTAATACCCACTCTAGAAGTGCTCTCTGGATTTCCTACAAACACTCTTAGTACAAGTTCTACCCAGGAAACTGACTAGAAAACGTTTAAATAAGCCCAAGGCTTACAATGCAATCAAGCTTAAATAAAAAGCTTTTTACTAATAACTGGTT
>VMBQ01013445.1:0-10047 GCA_007657795.1 Dreissena rostriformis | reverse complement strand
ATATATATTATTATAAAGTATTATATATTAATAATAATTATAAAATATTATATAATATTTTATATATCATATATTATATATAATATATTATATATTATATATTATATATATATTATACCTCACATAAATTTGTTTCTTCTTTGCGTGGTAAACAATGCTTAACAATAGCATGCTAAACATTGTTCAACGTTTGCATGTAGTAGAGCGAAACAGTTATGTTAACATCTTTTCATCAGACACATAATTATTAAATAATGGTAAAATCAACTACCAAAACTGTGAGATCTTACCTGTAAATTCCGCGATTAGATAAACAACCGCTATACATAATATTCCTTTCATTTTGTCTGGAGTCCTGTCACTTCACCAACTGCTCAGTTCTGTTTGAACTGTCAGTTAATGTAATGTCCTCCTTGAATACCATCATTACTTCTACAAACCCATGCGAGTAATAAACAAAAGGGGCGTGGAAATGTGATTCATGGCGTGGAAATATGATTCATTGTCAGCAATTGGTAAAATTTAATAAAGGTGGGGCTTTTGGCTGTCGAAGGAGGGGTTTTGAATTCAAAATACGACATTATTATATATTCTGTAGGGACGTTATTAGCCAGCTGATAACGGCAAACAATGTTACTTATTTCACTGACAAATACAAAGTATATGTGAAACTATTAATCAAGGTAAAAGCGTTAATGCTATTCAACAGCCTGATTATACAGAACGGATTGTCAGCATTTGTTATAGCTATGTGTGTTCAATAAGTGCATACCAACACCTTGCTATATCTGATATAGAAGTATGTTTTTTATATACCAGCATATACATATATTCGCCTCATAAATATGTGTTTATTTTGTGTTTGATATAACATTTTACGATCAACCATACCGTTTCATACCTCATACAATCTCACATACAAACTTTCGGTACGCAAAATAGAAAGGAAAGCCACACCTTCCGCTATTAACCAATTAGAGCAAAGCTTTGTTTAAAACTATTTCCGCGTCAAATATGGCGTACCGAAAGTGAAAACATTCCATTGAATATTTGGAATGCTGATTCTCGCAGCATACTGTTTTGGAGGGATATTTATACATTTGTATAAGTAAATGTCAACTTAGTTAAATTGTTATTGTATGAGTTGTCAATTCAATTCAATGTTTTATTAAAGTCTCATTCGCAATACATATACAATTAAAATACATATAAAAAGTACAGTTACATAACAAATTAAAAAGTACATGTTTCTAATCCTCCACTATGTTTTTACAATAGAAACATGTTTTTTTACCCAATTCAATATTTTCATATCGACCAGTTTCTAATCTAAGTGGTGTCACACCGCATCGAAACTTAGCTAATGTACTTCTATACAAAAATGGTATGCTGTCTTTAACATAAATTTCTGTTCTAAAGTCAGTTTTAAATAATCTATACAGTCTCAATTTATTACTACCAACACCTCTAGTTCCAGTATTACTATTGACTGCAATTCTCCATTTGACAATTTCTTTTTCAAGAATCCTAGATTCTACATCATTTACAACATATTTAATATTGTTAATAGGTACCTCAACTAAATAAGACATGTTTATATCTCTCAGACATGACTTTATTCTTAAATAGCTATTTTTTTTAACATTTCTTGATTTAGACCACAAGAACATTTTCTTATTAATTCTGGAATCATTCGTATTTACATTTCTAAAATGTTGTCTAATTACAGCTCCCCATTGCTTTACAATTGGTGGTTTCCAACCCATTTCACCAAGAACTGCCGAATTAGGGGTGTATTTACCGACACCTAAATGATACCGCACTGCTCGATTCCGGACAGCATTAATACACGAGTAAGATTTATCGCCCCATATTGGTGCACTATAGCTGGTAATAGGCCAAACCATAGCATCAAACAGCTTGGTGAAAGTGGAATACTGGAAACATCCGAATGCTCTAATGACTGTCAAACCGAATTATGCATGCTTGCAATTTATTTTCGTGGTAGCAAGTTGGATTCTAGGAAATGTTTTTACAAGTGTGCTTTTTTTTTATAACCGCTGTACGGTAGACTTGTTTGAACAGGCATATGTTTATTTATTATTTTGTTTTTGTTATGGTGTATAACAAAATGGACAATGATGAGGGTTTGAGTAGGGGGGTAGCAGCTGAGGGAGGGGGCAGTAGGGGTGAAGAGCAGCTAATGCCGAGTGCCTGTGCATTTTTGTGGTTAAGGATAATGATGAATTGTAATAAAACGAACTACACAACGTTGAATACAAGTGGACACGGGCCAGGGAGCTCAGTGTGTAGAGCGTTTGAATACTAATTTAAGGAGAATCAGCGTGACTCCGTTCACGCAACGCTAGAGAAAGAGTCATTAAACCGACATATGACAATTTCAGATATATTTTCAGACGTTATTGGACGATAACAAATATAAAGCTTTAGAATGTATCTAATTTGTTTAGGGTTTCAAAGGAACACTGTCATACGTTTTCAATTTCCAAACAAATGATCATTGAACCAAATGTTAAGTAACAGTGTACACGAAATAACATAACCGATGTAGACAAGTACTGAAAATATATGTTTGTTAATGAGTAACCATCAGTTGAAATGTATACAATTTTAAAGCAGTATTAACGCGATTTTTTTTAAACAATAAGCGTTTTGTCTCTTGTTAAAGTTACATTTTGTTAAAACGCGTTTATTTTTTTATAAACATTAAATATGTCTCGCATTTTAACAGTCAGGTTAAGGCAATAGCCTTTTTATCCTAAGGGTCACGGCTACCGGCACGGTGGGGCTATTCGTTATTATATTTTGCCGTCTTATATTTCGGCTTGTAATGTAAACGAGCGCTAAACTTCCTATGTTTTAACCTATAAGTTTACGGGTATTGAAGGAAGTGTGTCCATAATAGAGCCCCGCGTTATCTTTTTTATTTTGGCATGTCGGCAATAATAAAGGAGTGTATTCGTGTCTATACTGGTACATTAGGGAAAGTCCGATTAACTACTTTTTGCCTGTAATTGTTTATGTGAATGATGAGCAGTGCATGGGCATAGTGGTCAAAATTCAGCACAGTCTGATGTTGCACACATCATTGGACCATTTTTGTAAACATTAGTAAATGTACATGTTTATAATTAGCTTTTGTACATGTTTATAAACAATCTACATGATGTACTATATTTATATATGTACTTCGTTTATAATTTCAATACGAAAGTAAAAAAAAAATGATTATGAGTCATAATGTGATGGTATTATTGTCAGATGTGCAAAACATGTGGCCAAAATCGGTAAAGAAATGCCCGAATTTAGTACAAAGATAGGGCTTTTCAATTTCTGTCCATGGACAGAAATGATCTAAATTTAAACACGCGCGGGTCACATGTTAAACCGCGTGACCATTGCATCATTGTTTTCAACGCCATTTGCAATGGAGAAACCGTGTTATTAAGTAGTTCTTCTTTGTTTTGAAAAGCGCGGAAGTGGAAATCACGTGAAATTGGCACTCTCGTGACCCAAATCGTGCATACGTCACAGGTTAATAACAGTCTTGGGGATTCCGTTATGTACATAATTAGGTTTCGTATTTTTGATGCTTTTGGCCTTTTTTGGCACAATTTTTGCGACAATCAGTATGGAAGAGTTACGCTTTAGAATCTATCTGACTATCGGACAAGATCGGCGTGGCGTTGTGGACATGGTGTCCGCCTAGCGATCGGGAGGTTATGGGTTCGAACCCCACTGGGAGCGTTCCTTTGATCTTCCCCAAAGACACCAAGTACTGGTTCTAGTCCCAGGACACGGACTCGAGGGCGTTTATATACGCCTATGGCTTTCGATGCAATCGAGCAAAAATAAATATGTATAAACTAATCTATCTGACGAATACTGATCAATTCTGGTCAGTTGAGAAAACCAAATTGTTGTGAGAAATATCAACTCGGCCGGCTTTAAGGGCACATACACCATAATTAAAGTCTCACACAAATGAGAAAAGCCGCGCCGACGTCATCATCGTGTATCAAAATTATATTTGAAATAAGAAAATATTCTAAGAGTTTTTCGTGACATTCTTTCATATTTTGTTAATCGGAGAAATATATGTTTCAAATCGGATGAAGGACAACCCTAAGTTAGTACAATAACTTTTGAAAGTCAAAGTAAAAGACGTCAAGTAAAATTACGCTTTCAATTCTTTATATTGTTAATTTAAAAAATAACATGACCATATGTTTTTGCCAGCCTAAAAAGTACTTTATATATCAGAGAATTACTGGCCCGATTACTTAAGTTTCCCCAAAAGAGTTTTTTTTTGTTTTGGAAACGGGGAAACATTCTTTAAAGCGTTTTGTTAAAATTCAGCGAAAGTCCGTTTGTTACTTGAATAATAAATGAACTATATTTGTTATAAGTCCCTTAANTCCAGCTGGGCTGAAAAATGGTTGGTATGCTTTAATCCCTCAAAATCCGAATCAATGCTCATTTCTCGCAAAATAAATAAACCAACTCATCCACCATTGACTATGCAAAACGTTAATATTCCTATTGTTGATGTCCATAAACATTTAGGTGTTTTTATGTCCAATGACTGTACATGGCATGTACATATATCCTACATAAAGGAAAAGGCATGGACACGAGTTCATATAATGCGTCGACTAAAAACAATGCTTGATAGAAAAACTCTCGAAAAAATATATGTATCGTTTATAAGACCAATCCTTGAGTACTCAGATTCTGTATTTGATAATTGTACGCAATATGAAAAAGATGAACTAGAAAAAATTCAAATCGAAGCCGCGCGAATAACATCCGGATGTACACGTTTAGTATCATTAGAAGATCTTTATAATGAGCTAGGATGGGAAACTATTAGTCAACGAAGACGCAAACATAAATTAATATTAATGTACAAAATATACTCGAACAATGTCCCTAACTACTTACAGTCTCTTTTGCCCGCAACAGTTGGGTCGAGTAGCAATTACTCATTAAGAAATTCGTCACATCTCCAAACAATTCAAGCGCGAACGTCACTTTATTCAAATTCGTTTCTACCGTCCACTGTATCTGAATGGAATAATCTTCCCGATGTCGTCAAAAACGCGGAATCGATCCAGTCCTTCAAAAGGCTCATTAACATAGATCGACCGATTGCAAATCCCCTATTTTTATACGGCGAAAGACGATCCCAAATGTTACACACGCGCCTAAGAACGAAGGGTAGTGCCTTAACTGAACATCTTTTCAGGCGCAACATTATTACATCCCCGTTATGTCAATGCGGGCGTCATGAAACGACGTCACATTACTTTCTCGAATGCACCCAGTATGTACATATTCGCGGCGAACTTTTTAACTCAATATCCGTATATACTGTTCCCTGCATTGAAACTATTCTATATGGAGACAACACTCGTGACTTCTTAACAAATACTAAAATAGCTGATGCAGTTCACAAATTTATTGTTAATAGCAAACGATTTGATTCGTAAATATGCCACAGAACGATTCTCAACCTTCTTTTCCTCCTCGCCCTAATCAAGTATTTCTAAACTCCTTCTTCTTTCTTCCCAGAACTCTGCCAATCTCTTTCTTTCACCTTTCAAAGGTCAATCTATTACCTGTTTTTGAATGAAAGAAATGAAACTCTTTACTCGGAGTTTCTCTCCTTTTTTCATTCTATTATTATTGTGTTATCATAAAAAAACAAACTATGTTCGTCTTACAAACATGTAATTGTATTTGTATTGGGAGAAGAACTATATAAGACTTTGTCTTCCGTTCTCATCCTATTCAAACATGTTAACTGTATACATGTTGTTTGTACTTCAATGTAAAACTATGTGTATTGTTTGAAATAAATATGTTTAAACTAACACCTTAAACATGTGCTCAACGTAGCATGATTATGATGTTTTTGGTACAGCTCTATATATGTTATGGCAAGAAGTAAAATAAAGCTGATGTGTCATGCAATCTTTCGTTTATTTTGATTACAATGTCTACCGAGTGCAATAATGTAAATAACTGTCCATGGGTTACATTTGTATCTTTGAAGAGGGGTGTTTAAAAATGAGTCGTGTTCTCTACTAATTTAAATGAATAGTTTCGTGTATGCTGGCTACACAGATGTTATCATTTTGTGTAGCGATCCTGTCCTAATGGGAGCGCCCAAACGTTTAAAGGAACGTAATACAATCCACCTTTATACTGGTAACATCCGGTCTGATTGATTGGTTTCGATTGCGTTCATGATAATGATCCAAATACTGACATTTGTATCTCATTATCGTATAGATAAGACTAAAATACAACCGTTGTCGTTCGGTGAAATACAATGCTAAACCGTCCTTGTGGTGCGTTACATAAGCAGCGACACAAATGCCTTTTCAAACAATCCATTACATTGTTAATAGAAGCCTTACACAAATACAACCATTATTATTTCGATTTTTGAATATTTCAAATTGTTAGGGTAAAGCAATACTGTACTTTGTATTTATCATTTCATTGAGAAACGTATTAAGTAACAGGTTTCAATGGAGACTTAAGTCATTTCCCTGTTATGGTTGCCCTGTAAGAAAAGTGATTTTAGATGGTTACTGGGTTTTTATCTGCACTGTTGTTGCATTGCGTTGTCCACGTTTTTAAGCCATATAATTTTTGTTCAGTGTATCTGTTACATGGTACACTATTAGATCGTGTGATTGGTAACATATTTCAAAAACATTATCAGTTTTAATATAACATTTTCATACAAAAATAAATGTGGCAACACCGAGGATTCTTAATAGTTGTATCAATGTTCAATGTGGTCTGCGGTAGTCGTTATCTGCCAAAACAGATACTAGGAGAGCCACCTTAAGTTACCAATATAACATAATATTGCCTTCTTTGAAATCATAATGTCTTAAAAGGAACTATTTTACAATTGCAGATACAACTTGTGTATTGCTATCCTAGACATCAAATAATTGTTACAGACAACACTAAGAATTTATCATTTAGTTTACCAAAACGTTTGCATTCAAGATTCCACGATAACATAATGACCTCTTTATCGCTTCTGCATGTGTCTTTCTTTCTGAATATAAACTGATTTTATATTTTTAAACATTAGTCCGTTACCGTTCCTTAATAAAGAAACAGTGTATTACATTTACGGTTGTCATTGATTTGTTTTAAATAAACATCACAAAGTGTATGTTCATGTTATTCTTTGATCCATTATATAAAATGACAAAACACAAACAGATTAGCTGATGTATTTTTAAAAAGTTTGTTCTAAAACTTTATTACTCTTCTGGAAAAGAAATCGATTTCAAACACTGAAGCATAATTTCCCACCTGTACCATAATAATTCATTAAATGTCATTAAACATACTAATTTATAAGAAATAAACGAGACGATTTTTGGGGCGATTGCCTTCTGCAAATCGCCCCTTTGGTAACATAATATACGTATTTCGGGAATCAGTTTCAGAACAAAGTCCGTTACGTCCAAAGTCCAAACTACGCACCCAGATTCTGCATTCGCAAACAAAATAGCTCCGATCGCATGGTATTAGTATTAATGCGCACAAACAACTTACATTGCGCGTTCCATCCAGGGAAACCTCTTTTTACTGTGGCATTAGCACTCGAGTTACACGCAGTCCTCGTGGAAGGTGTAAACAGCGACGAAATATCGCCCGTGCTTTTCATGCCAGTTTTTAAATGTTTCCTTACACACGAAATACATGTTGTGGTTTTCACTTTCACAGCAGCTAATTAAACGCCATACACGTAGTAACATTCGGATAAGCGTTGTGGACTTCACATTGTTATATGCCATTCAAATTTACTTAGATCAAATAATGTGATCATTTCGCAAAACTTAACTTAGATATTAAACTGTAATGCAGTATTTTTACGTGAATGGATAAATAAACAAGCGAGTTAATAGTTATTTGCATTAATTATAATAAACACATAATGTGTTACTTAAACATAATAATGCTTTTGTGTAAACAGACTGTTAATTCAAGTTTAAACAAATGCTGGTTATTCAAAATAAAGGTTTGATGTGCCAATATTTGTTGATAAAAAATCCCAATTCGGTCCACTTTGTCGGTCCAATTTTTCGATACAAAATTCTCTATTTGACCAGACTCCTTTTCCCAAAGTGGCCAGGAAAACCCCTGTATATTAAAGTGAACTATCTAGCTGTGACTAACTGAAATTCTGTTTTAAAGGACATATTTTTAGAACTTCAGAGATGGGCATAGTTGATAGCCTAATATCGCATACAAGCCTGTGTATTTTTAACTATTTTTATGCCGGCTTGATCTTCCAAGCAGATATCAGTCTTATATGTACACGAATTTGGCAACACCGACTAAGTAGACACATAGTCCCCTAGTGCAAAAAAATATGCAAAAGGCGAACACTAACGCCGTTGGAATAAACTTCATTGTAGAACTGACGATGTTAAGCTGGTGAATGGTCTGAATCTCTGTGAGAAAGTGGAAAACGGCATTCTATCATATTCTTATATAGCGAGTTTTATGTAAACGTGTATTAGCGGAGCGATAGGAGGGGAAGAAGGCATTTTACTACTTGATTTATTGCTTTGAAATCAAAGGATTTATTTTCTCGACGATCCTTAATGTTTTATTTCCCAAGTGAAGATGGAAAACAAACTTGGCGGTAAAAGGTCAAAAGTAAAAAGTTCAAGAGGAGACTGAACGACGATATTTTTTCCAATACTCATATAGAACATTGCAAGTACATGAGACTCATATAGAACATTGATTGTACATGTGCAGAAGCGTATACAAATATAGTGTTAGGTATTTTATAACGTGATGCATTTATTTGAAATAATATAATTCGTTTTACTGACGCATCTAAATTTATGAAACCAAAAATTATTATTTCCAAAGTTTACATGAAATATAACAATAGGAAACAAAATGATCGCAATCCTGGTATAAATCACCGATGTCGCTTAATAACATTATTTAAAAATATTGTCAATTAAATATATATCGATTCCAACATATTAGTATAAATATATATTCGTTTATTTTCCAATTAAGATGTTTTTGATTATGTTGATTCTATGTCGATTAAAAAAAATCGCTGTGTCTATTAACAATAAGAGAGTATTTTCTCAGTATAATGGGCAAAGGGGCATCAAATCTTAAATTGCTATCACCACCTGTATTACTAAAACAGTCATTTTGGCCGCTAGGAATTCTAACCATCCCAAACATCTTAACGTCACCGGTATATCTTTACAAACACATATGTTTCGCCCACGTGGGGCGATTTATATTCCAATTTCCTGAATGGTTTTTGATGAATCAATAAACATGTTATAATTGATATTTTAATGTTGCGTAGATTGTTTGAGACAATCCCAGAAATCAATACCTCCCGGATTACCCGGCCCTGAACACTCTCGCGCGCCTCCAAAACGGTACTGGAGAAAAAAACATGGACCTATATATGTTTGTAAAGGTCCCTACGCAAAACAAGGAAGCGAAACGGTTTCATCGAATATATTTGAAGATTTAAATAGTTTCTGTTATCGATCTGATAACCACATAATAGTTCGTGTTTATTTTAAAATATAAGTTATTACGTAATTAGTAGAAATAAGGTTCATCTGCATTCTTTTAAGAGTTATAAAACACAGCATGGAGATGGACCTATTTGTGAAGGTTCCTGGCATTAATAAGATCTTGATTGTCATTTAACATGTTATTTAAAGGTGACGCGTGATATCTTAATTACGGTATCTATATATGTGCAGACATGTGGTGTCACGGGCAAACCCAGAAACGCTTTTAATCCACACTTGGAACATCGCCTCCCATTAAGCGAATTCGTTCGCGCTTTTATCGCTGATGTTTTTTTTTAAGAGATTTATGTTGCTGTCATTAATAATCCGTAAATAACGAAGATATAAATCACTTATTTTTTTTTCGTGTTTTTATTTTTTAATCGTAAATTTAGACCGTATTACGAACATTTAATAA
>VMBQ01013444.1:0-12443 GCA_007657795.1 Dreissena rostriformis | reverse complement strand
GTACATCAAATCGAATAGAGGTCGAGTGGATCGTGTTGCGATCTAAAATAACTCGGGTAGAGGTCGAGCGGATCGGGTACAGATCGTGTAAAAGATGTCAATCCGATCGCCACACGATTGCTTCACGATCAACTCGATCTTCTACTCGACTTATACACGACCACTTCCCGAGCGCTTCTCGATCCATTTCCTACTCGACCGCTACTCGATATTTCTTGACATGTCAAAAAATATCGGGTAGGAAGCCCGACCAATGCCGACCTACCCGACCGCCCCCGAACACTCATGCCGACCGAACAAGACCAGTACCCGACCGCTTGGTATGAAAACAAGGGTAGTTTACCAAATTGTCACAAAAGAGAATCGAAATCACATACGTTTAATGCAAGTGTAGGCAAATCAAATTTACGAGTGCCCGTGCACTTAATTAAGAAGCGACATATACTGTCAGGTCGGAAACAGGAAAAATCCACATTGAAATCCCCCATGTGCTTATTAAAAATTAAAACGTTAACATCGTTTCGGTAATCAAGAAAAATGCACGTACCGTACTGTACGTATCGTATAAATCTTCCATTAATTTACTTTAAAAATTAATAACAATTAAAACAATACAAGACTTAACAATGCAACATAGGAAGTTAAACCGTGGACGTCAAACTAATGCAAGAATTGTTGGTTGAATCAATTGTATGCTGTATTTCTTATTTTTTAGCATAGCAGAAGCTCATAGACGATCCGATGGCAGTATGCAGATGTACACGATGGATGGTAATACATCTCGGAATGCAAAAACAATACTTAATGTTCATACAAAAGCTAACACACTCATCAAATATCCATACAATTTCATTTTCGTCGTAAAGCTAATGTAAAACATAATGTAAACAGTGTTAATATTTTTGAATTTGTAATAGTAATTCATGTACATATGGTAAGAAAAAAAGNTACACGATGGATGATAATACATCTCGGAATGCAAAAACAATACTTAATTTTCATACAAAAGCTAACACACTCATCAAATATCCATACAATTTCATTTTTGTCGTAAAGCTAATGTAAAACATAATGTAAACAGTGTTAATATTTTTGAATTTGTAATAGTAATACATGTACATATGGTAAGAAAAAAAGAACATATTAATGTATTAATGTTCATCTGCGCGATAAAAGAATCAATATAAAATTATCTTCGAAGTCTTCGCAAAGGTGTTAAATATTGCATTAGCTTTTGTAGACATGTGCATTACAAGTGCCAAGAAAAATAAATTATTTGAGACCTTTGCATAATTCCCATTTTGTCAAATTACGACATCGGATTCATGAAACTGAATAAAATGGATTCTCTAGTCAGTAAATAAATTTAGAAATAAGCTTTATACATATAAATGTAAGTAGTTTGAACGTTCAGGTATTTCCACGAATCTCTGAAGAGCGAGAAATTCAATTAATTTACCCGTCGGCATAGAGGTTTCTCTGGGATTCGGATTTTGAACAGATTCACCAGTGAATGATTAAAAAACGAAATAAATAGAGATAAAATTTGTACAAAATTGTGATACCGACATTAAAACAGATTGAATGTAAGTTTGAACACAAAAGTTCGGCAAGAAAAGGATGTTTGACAAGAAAAAGATGTTTGATTTTATCTCCATAAATTTGGCAACTGTATCTACGAGTATACTTAATACGTAAGTCGTTTGGTAGAGTACTGCTGGATGCTTTTGCGGACTGTTGTGAGCGTGGCACAAGTGGAAGCGACGCTAGGATACGTTTTGGTAGCGTGAATAATATATTGTATGTAAACGAAAATAAACTCAACAACTCAAAATATAGTTATCATTATTGAATCAATAAAAAGACTTATTCTATGTATTCCATATTATAAATTTATAAAATGTCATCTATTGGATCTATTTGGCTATTGATAACCCTCGCACCTTTTCTTATGTAAGTGGACCTTTCCAGTATTGAAGATGTTTTTCAAATATTATGTCCGAGCAGAATTTCGTTGCGTAAAACACTAAGCAGCCCTACCAAATTTTCGAAAATCATTTACTCAACAAACTGTGTATGCTATTTGTCTGAAGTACTTTTAACAAATAATAATTGCATAATTTAATAGGGTTTGTTGGTGAACAGCTTTTTAATAAATTATGGGCTACTAATTCAGAACACTTTCACTGAAGAACTCATTCAAAATAAACATATTTATAAGCTCAAATTTGTGTTCAATAACTATTTTATATGGTAATGCATTTGTTAAGCTTATTTATTAGAGTTATAGTATGTCTTTCTTAAATAATAATTATAAATGAATAATTAAAAACGAATTTGCATCCGCAATAACTAGAATTGCGCGCGCATAGAATACACATAAATAACAGAATAAATTTGTTGAGATGTTAAGCATTATATTGCAATATTTAATTATCTCCTTCTTACGGTAACACGAAACAAACTCTTGATACAGAGGCATAAAGGGATCCCCATATATATAAAATAAGTTGTCCAATGACCTATTTCCGAACATCCCAGGACAACCAAATACCAACACTAACACAATTATGTTGAGGAAACAGTAATTTAACATGTATATGCAGATATATTGTGTAAATGTCATACAACAGATTTACCATGACTAATGTTCCCTACGACCTGTACAACCTAAGAAAAAAATAACTTTGGTGCGAAAGACATCAACATAAATAGTGTATTGCACAGATATACCTTTATTGTACAAACATCTAATTAAGATGGGCAAGATTTATCTACAATATGTAATGCAAAATCAAGTATACGCACAGTGTTCGTTGCTTCAAGGTAATCCAATGAGTTGATCAGGTAACGTTATATACAGGAAAACAATGTAAATGTATACACGTTTATGACGACATGCACCTGCAGAGTTATACATTTTTGAATTCTCATACATTTCTTTATATCAATAACACATTGTCTAATCAAATATATCGACCATAGCTATTTATGTCTTAAAAATAAAGGGCACGTACGTGAGGTATTTTAAAATTTGGTCAAGTGTTTAATGACGATGTTCTACTTATAATACGAGATTGTAATGCGTAATCAAAAAATTGAAGCATAACTATGTTTTATAAGGTCATCATGAAACAAACATTTAAATATTGAAATCATGTGGGTTATAAGAAAAAAATACACCATTCGAGGATGCATGTGCATTAATATCTAATATATATCGTTGGAGGTACAAGTCTTTTTAATCTGTCGTATGATTAGCGTTCAAACAAGTTCATGTCGAGTCCCCCTCCGCTAACGCCAACGTCAGTGGATATTTATGTTTGTTTCTAATCTAGAAGTCGTCGTTTACAATGGAAGCCACGTTTTATTGTATTGTCACTGAATTGCTCTAGATTAAGGAAATCCTGTTTAGTGTTAGCGACAGGACACGTAAGATGCCTCCACTATTAATATACGAATGTAAGTAGTTATACTATTTAAGTTCGCTAGTTGAATATTAAAAAGTGTGAGGACATTGTGTTGTTTTCTCTCGATTGTTAAATTTTTAAGTTCTCGTATTCCGACAACACATACTAATTATATAATTATTATAATTACAGGTGTGCTTTATTAATGATGTCGTATTACATTGTTTCGATACAAAATCATAAGCGATTTAACAATGACAAACAATTGCATGACTCAAGGTTGACACATTGTGTTTGCGGAGCAACTTTGATGAATGTATGAAATATGACCCCTTCGTACTGTTTGTAAAACACGAGCGCTAATGAATGGGCTTCAGAAATAAGAGAATATAATTATTCACGTGTCTCATCTTAAAGAGCGATCCAACGTTAAACCGTTACAAAATAAATAGACATTGAAACACATCAAATTATGTTTCATGCGAAGAAACTATTGCATATCACGCATCAAATACGCTTAAACAAACAAGAGTGGCAAACAATGTGTAATACCGTAAGGGCCCTCTCGATTACACATTACACGTACTATCGCGTTGTCGCATTGTCGTAATCGTACTATCGCACTGTCGCCATCGTATTTTCGCACTGTCGTCATCGCACTGTCGCATTGTCGTCATCGTACTATCGCGTTCTCGCATTATCGCCTTCTGTATTTTAATGTGAAACCACGATGGCACTAACGGTATTCCGTAGTTACCTCATTAAAATTCCGGAAATAATCAATTTGTTGACCTCGGATACCGTTATATTCTTTCCTACACGATTTAAGATCATCCCAATTGTGTTCGCTTGAACAAGTATAATCTGGGTTATGGTAGTTAATAATGAAAAAAAGCCAAAGTCAAAAGTTTAGGAATTAGTTCATCACCAATTATTGAATATTGGCAAATTTATGGAATATGATATAGATGTTCTACGGCTATAATGCAATGCAAGTATTACATGAGCTAAGCCATATCAAATGTATCAAGATGACCTCGACACTACAGCTTTTTATCATCATACATTTTTTAACATATCCTGCTTTATGTAAACAGCAACGTGTACATTAAATAGCGTTATTGCATTTCTGTCATTAAGGTACAATTAACCAATTAACTACATCGATCCACCATTCTTTAAGGACCTCGTGTTTGTCCGAGGATTTGAAGTAAATCGATTTTTCTGCAAACATGCGTTATAATGATTTTACCGTCAAACCTCATTTTTCGAAGTTACCGGGACTGACAAAAATACTTCGAAATAACGATTACTCAAATTAAATATTAAAGGTAATATTAACAAGTGATGTTTTTGTGAAACACTATGTCCCCTTTTGAGCGATTTTGATCCATATATTTGACCTTTGACATTGAATGCTGACCTTGACCTTGACATTTCACCACTTAAAGTGTGCAGCTCCATGAGATACACATGCATGCTAAATATCAAGTTGCTATTTTTAATATTGCAAAAGTTATGGCCAATGTTAAAGTTTGTGCAAACAAACCAACAAACCAACAAACCAACAAACAAACAGACAGGGCAAAAACAATATGTCCCCCAGTATAGACTGGGGGACATAATAAGCATTATGGTTTCCAAAGATAGTTATGCCAACTGTATAGGCATGTGTTAGTGCCCATACTATAACATGCGATAGTACGTTTTAAATGTGTATACATACACCGTTTTCAATTGAGCAGTATTTTCTTTCAAAATGACAAAGATGAACATGTTTGTGTAAAACTGCATGAAGTCGCCGGACCCGACTATGTCTAGGTCCGTGTATATAAACCTTGTTTTGAGAGGGGGCACTGAAATTCACACGTCACGTTTCAACTTTTATTTCATCTACATAAACAATTCCGCCGACGACGCCGACGTGAACAAACACTATGTCGACAATGACGGCTTCGATGGTTATGGCAACGATGACAAATGCGACGATGATAATACTTATATGACGTTCATAAATATATCCTATGTGACGATAATCATGTGACGTACAACGTATGTGACGATGTTACTACCACTGTGACGGTTATCTGTAATTAACAATACGAATGAAAAGTAAAATAAACAAACGGCACTCTTTCATGCAGGATCTTAATACATATGCATGATAATAACATGTGGTAGTAAAATCACATAACATTGATTCCAACTGTTACAAAAAGCACATACTTGACATGAAAACTAAATTCCATTCACAAATGACTGTGTGGTTTTCGTTTACCCTTATAACAAAGTTAATTAATCCGATTTTAATATTTACTCAAACTACATGTATCTATCAATTTACCAAAGTAGCACTAAAAGAAAAGATGCAAAAAAAATAATACAAAAATAACTATTGAATAACTATATCAACTTACTGTACAATCAATGGCCTTCTTACACCCACAACAAATATATTTCGATAATCTGAGACCATGACCCACTTGTTTTAGAGCCTTAATGTGGTCTGAGGGCTTTGGGTGTTGTTCCAATCGGACGTAAAATTATTCTTAATAAAACCATGAATATGACATCATTTCCGACCAATCAAATACTGGTATAAGCCCGAGAATCAAGTTCTAAATATGCCCCTTACTAAAATTGGAAACTTCCGGAAACGCTATCACCATATTCGAAGACTGCCTGTACACCATATAACAATATGAAACACATGTTTACCTATTAAAAACTCAAAAAATGGCTTAGTTTTAGTTGTGACATTACAATAAAGATAGACGAGCTTCCCTCCCTGGCTTAGCAAGTCTGGATTCTTAACACAAAGGGTCGGGTCAAGACCCTGTAAGCTCCTAAGTCCTGAAACCCCGTTATATCAACATTCTGCTAGTTTGAAACAATGATGCTAGTCTGCAACAAAAACATTGCTGTCAACGATTTTACTTTGCAAGCAATTCCTTGCTTAATTAAAATGTATACACACACTTATACAATTAAGAGGCACATATAAACCATTGTTAGGCGTAAAACGCTCAAACTCGCAGGTTAGCACTTCAAATTTTTAATTGATAAATATCAAATAATGATAAAAACTCGAGATGGAACCGGATTAATGGGTCCAAAATAGCGTTATAACAATGACACACAATTGTATGACTCAATGTTGATACATGGTGTTAGCGGAGCAACTTTGATGAATGTTTGAAATATGACCCCTTCACACTGTTTGTAAAATACGAGCGCTAATCAATAGACTTTAGAAATAAGAGAATATTATAAACATTTATTCACGTGTATCATCTTAAAGAGCGATCCAACGTTAGACCATTACACAAAATAGACATGGAAACAAATCAAATTATGATTCATGCGAAGAAACAATTGTATACCACGCATAAAATACGAATATTTTTACATGATTAAATCTTTATTAGTAAACAACGCGGATTGTATCTCGTACTTTAACAAGTAAGAGTGGAAAACCACTTTGAAGGACCATTTACATTCCGGAAATATTCAATTTGGTGACCACGGATGTCGTTATCTTCTTTCCGTCAAGATTTAGGATCAGCCAAAGTGTGTTAACTTATACAAATATAATCTGGGTTATGATAGTTCATAATTAACCGTGTAACCTTTGAATTCCAGCCAAAATCAAAAGTTTAGGAATTAGTTCATCACCAATTATTGCATATTGGTTAGTTTATGGAGTATGCTATACGTGTAAAGAAGTAAGGATAAAGGAGTTCAAATAAGGATTTCAAAAAACAAACGGAATTCAAATTAAATATCAAATTTCTAATTTGATTACGAAGGCAAAAAAGTCGGGACCGAAACAGTACATCAAAATAACGAGCAAATGTAATTGACGGTGTTCGGAATTACATTGATCTATTGTTATATCCATTGAAATAATATTTAGTTTTTTTTTATAAACTCATAATCAGTCTGCATAATTCTTGATTGACACGTACATAGGTTTTACTTTTCTCAGTTGGACAATTGTCAATTGCGTTTTAAATATTAATAATAGTTAGTTAGTTTACAAGTGTTCAAGTTCATGTAAGTCATTAAAGTTTACGAAACAATATTCTCGTCGTCAGCCGTATGTCATAGTTAAGTTTATTCAACACAATTATAATTCCTTATTTGAAATATTGGTTTATGATACCATTTGTTTAGAAAGCAATAGATCTGAACCTGATCTCTAAGTGTCTAGAGTCTTTAAGTCTCTGCAAATTATTGTTTATGGTTTTACATTAAAATGTCTAAATGAAGTTCATATTGCTAAAAGGTTAATAGTGTGTGATCGGTGGTTATTAAACCTAGCGTCGCCATAAACAGTTTGATATCGTGTCACATTAAACAGGAAATTCTCAACAGTTTCTTTCAAGTGACGTCTGAAAGTTCAGTTTCTTCTTTGAGAAAATGTATTACGATATCTTATGTCAGCCAGCTTCTAGAGTATACGAAAGTATGGTGTGTGTTCTTTCATTTCATAGTTGAAGCTTATGTGATCAATTATTTAGCATGAATACAGCACAGAGAACAATATATTTCGTCCCTCTCCGGAAACAAAGTGGAAGAAAGAGAATTCAGTAAAAAAAAACTATGATGATCTATGGATGGTGCTTTTGATAAATATCTCCGATAGCGATACTGGTTCTGCTTGCTAAAATGTGAATTGAGTGGTTATATATTATGGGTCTTATAAAATACATTCACATGATAGACACATATGAATGTGTATATTGTTTTAAATCTAGAAACAAATTTGATGAACTATTAGACCAGATATATTTTCTTATTGAAATTGATAACAAATCGTCTTAATGATATTTATTTCAATCAAACTTTCACGATGTGTTATTGCTTAAGTAATTGTAAATGGAATGTCGTGATGTTTCGATGTATCACAAGCGAAAGGGTCATATAAAAAGTCATGTCATTGAAGCGGCTGGCTCATCTCATGATGCATACATTTACTCCCCCCCCATTTCTACAATTTATAATTTACATGCGGGTTTTATAACTTAAATAATGATTCACGCATTCACATTCCAATAGCAACCTTTGAAACAGTACAATACTGATCAATGTAACATTGAGATTAGACGTAAAACAAATGCAATAACCTTTGGATGAAAAATAATTACGGGTTGTTTATGTGTGTCGACACAACGAATACACTGAAATTTGTCCGTCATCAGTATGCAGATGTCAAATAAAGACAATACTTTAACTCGGAAAGCAACATAGACGAATGAATATGCTTACAAAGTAACTCATGGCCATAACTAAAAACTGCTCATATCACAGCTGCAACACCTCCATTTAAAAACCTTTACTAGTTTATCAAAATGTCACGAAAGAGAATCGATATCTTATTAAGGTTTATCAATTATTGGCTAAATAAATGCATGATTCCCCGTAAATTTATTTAAGAGGCTTCATAAACTGACAGGACGGAGACTGTGCAATTCCACATTGAAATCCTCCATGTGCTCAATTCAAACGTAAACCGATGTCTTCGTAATCAAGATATATGCACGTAATGAACTATACGTATCGTATAAATCCTTATCACCAAACTTAAAAAAAAGCAAACCGTGATTTTATTATTGAAAATAAAATACAATTAGACATTAGGTTTATCTGAAAGAATTATGTTTGTGATATGCTTGTTCGTGAAAAAGAAACATATTAGTGGTAATATGCGCTTATTATTGATTATTAAACAAATAAAAATAACTTATTATATGTAGTCCAAGGTTTAGTATATGAAATTCATCAAACGTAACGTATTCATTTTGTTTGTTTTCGAAACTAATATTTGTTATTTGTTATAATGTTCTGCCTATCTTACATATTGTACACCATCGCCAACGAACGCCAACGAATGAATTGGTATAAATTGGACCTGCGTGTGTTTGACTGCCCTCGCAAATCTTTACAGGCATTCAATGTTCACTGAAATGGAAATTGGCTACTTCAATATTTAAAGATGTTTGCCAGATATGGTCACGCAGCTCTTTGTTTTTCCATCAAAGCACTTAGCAGCACTATCATAATTCCGGAAATCGCTCACTCAACAAACTGTGTAAACGATATCTGGATGAAGTACTATGTCAGAAATCTGAATTGCGGGAGTAACACTTCAAACATTTTGTTGGCCTTAAGTTATTAAAGAAACACTTGGCTACTTTATCAGCTTGCTATGACAAAATAATTCATACACAATTAAAATAAAACTAAAACGAAGATTTGTGGCTGTAGTACAATTGATATTCGTATGTTACAGGGGCATATCGACGGTATTTCTCCATAAATATATACATGTATTAAACAACTCAAATTCTCTAAGTTCTCTAAGAAACCATGTTATATTGATGTTATCTTAAAGGCAATATATATATATAGTGCAAAACCAAAACAATCGACCAACGCCTCCAGTTTGATTCGAACGCACGTCAAAAAAGCTACTTCAATAAGAAATGTTCATTGATAACGAGTTTACTTCAACTAATGATTTCACAGCGCAGAACCATGTAATACACACTTTAAACAGATAATCTTAACTTTGAAATAAAATACCGTATTAAATGTCGATACACACATTTTATGTATACGTTTTAGCTTAAATATTATTTAATGATAATCCTACTAAATGTCGGTGTAATTTTGGATATGGAAACAAATATCCGATAGATTCTCAGTATTTCACAATGAGAAATATTTTTCATTTTCAATTGCTAACAAAATAAGAATGATGATGGCTTACGTCAAGATGGCACGTATATGTCCGCATAATTAAACATTACGTTATGTAATGTTCCTTATCATTTGATATTTGCGTTGGTGACTTGTCACGTTGTTTCGATCGAAGCATTTAGACGATAAATGGAATATTTCACGGTTTTTGTTATGTTCTGTTTGATTGTATCGCACTCTTCGGTATAATGAATTGTATTATATAAGACTCGTCATGCTGGCTAGTACAATACAACCTAACCCAACCACTCAGGCGATACAACGGCCGGAGCATACAATTCGTGTTGTATTCCCTTTTTATTTATTGTCTTTTTTAATTACCGTAAATTCAAATGCCATATTAGTATTTGCATATAGAAAACACTATGGGAACAAAAATATCAACATATGCAGATGATTAGTCCATGAACATACACCATTCTCCAAATCCATTACGGTAACAATACTAAATCACCATGACTGCATACGGTTAATAACAAGGATCACTATAAATATCAGATTTTTTTCATTTGCTTGAAATCAATATTCCAATTTTCTTCACCACATCAGTTCATCGTTTTTTTATGTTAAACATACAGAAACAAACAAAACTACATGCTATTGCACCAATGTTTAACATTACAAATAGTACAATATGTTATATGATAGTGTTACCATCACAAATGTTCACGCTATATCTTTACCACCGAGCATAGAGAATAACTTGTTGTCCTTAATATTTATATTTTATTTTACAAACATACTTTCATTGAAAAACAAACTTGTGCATGTTCAAAACCGATCCCAAAGCATCTTGTTTTCAAATAACCAAGATATATATAAAATAAACATTGCTGCATAATTCATTATGCGCACAGTGGTCATTGCCTCTATGAGATAGAATCCTCCAAACGTTGAGTTCATGACGTAATTTTATATATAGGACAACAACCGGAAATGTTTGTGACCGAGTTCTCATTCTGAATAATTAATATAGAATCGCCATATCAAATAAACGTAATCAAATATAGCGGGTATTGCCATGTAGGTGGAGTGAAACAAACTCGAGGCGGACAGAGAATTGCCACACTTTAAATGAAGACAACCCATTTATGGTAGGAGATAATACTACATTAGACTGCACTCTAATGTAAATATAGGTAATTCATTTGGTTCTGTTTTTTTCCAAATAAATAATACTTATTTTTTAAGGTTGTTTGACATATGAATTTTATCAGCGCAACGACATCACACACATATCATCATCACCTTTGGTATGCAAGTTTGCATATTCTGACAATATCATTTGTTGAACAAAATAGCTTTTAAATCAGTAGACTTATATGGATAATGTACCATCGCAAAATAGATGTTCAAGTCTTTGACATCAGCCACATGATAAGCGGTTTCGTTCCCTGACGTCAATGCAAGTATTGATGTATAGTGCCTTTTAATCTATACATCTTTTACAATGGAAGCCATGGTAAATTGTCGTGTCACTCAAATGCTTTAGATTTCTTCCTCATATTTAGTGTTTGCGACACGACATGGAATATGTCTTCTCTAGTATGTGAATGTTAGTTGTTATAATAATTGAGTTCGCTGGTGGAATGTTTACATGGTTTGAGAACATTGTATGTTTTTCTTTCAATTATTGAATTTTTTAAGTTACACGTGTGCCGACAACAAATCCTAATTATATGATTATACTTATAACAGTTGTAATAAAAGTGAAAAATAACATATCAGTTTTTTTTTTTTTTTATGTCTTCCTGCAATATTTCGATACAAAAGCACGAACGATATAACAAAACCAAACAATTGCAATATTAAAGTTTTACAAACGGTGTTAGAGAAGCAACTTTGATGAATGTATAAAATATGACCCTTCACATTGTTTAATTTTGACGATCGGAGAAAGGTAAATTTCGTATTTCATTATCTTAGTATTATTTAGTTCGCTCTACTTTGCAGTGTTCCAGCACATACACATTAGTAAAGCGTACGTTCACCAAAATTGTTAAAGGCAATTTGAAATAACAGTAGTATAATGAATAATTGTAAATTGTGTTTTGTTTTAAATTGCCATATTTGAGTTTGTGTAATAAGAAATAAATTTAAACAAGCTGGCATGATGTTTTGCCCATAATCTCCGGATGTAATGTATGTGTTTTCTTAGAAAGATTATAATTATCATTTATATGTCTACTTGGAATTATACGTCCGAAATCAAAATCATAAAAATGTTTTTTTTATTTACCATTTGTTTGATAGTTTATGCTCTTACAA
>VMBQ01013443.1:0-16541 GCA_007657795.1 Dreissena rostriformis | reverse complement strand
TACCACAAATCACCTCGATTTAACTGATTGGTCTTTGATGGGAGTTGTTTTGGGATGAAACTTTATTTTAACTGTCTGTTTTCTCGTGCTCAGGTGTGCGCCCGGTAGGCGCCCTGCGCATCAATTAAACTTAAACTTGTGCAGCGATTTAACGACACTATAAGATACTCGTTTTACATAATGTCACGTCAGTCTTTAGCAATTAAAGTGGACGTTTTGAAACACTACGTTTTGCAAGCAAGATTATATATTTGAGATATGAAAGTATGTGCATTTAACATCAATTCAACAGCAATTTCATTTTGTATTTATGTATCTAATATGCATTTGATGTTCATGCCATTAGGAATTAAGTATTTGAGACTTTAAATGATAATTACATTTGTTTCAAGTAACCGAATTCATAGTGACAAATCACCTTTTTGGAAATTGTAATAACATCATCATCATCAATCCCTTTGCCGGTTTGGCCGTTGGGGGAGATGAGAGACGATACTGAAATTCTCCGCCATTCAGGTATGTTGTGTGCTGCTGAGAGTACATTTGTAATTCATACATGGGAAGGGATGTCCACTCTTTTACATCCAGCTTTTCTAATGACGGCCTCCACGTCCACCTCCCTCTAGCGTGCCATTGAGAACAGTTTTGCACAGAAATTCGTGCCTGGTGACGTGTCAAAACCAAGCCAGATGTCGTCGTTTTACGGTCGCCAGTAGGGCTCTTGTGGACAGACAAGTGTTGCAGTCATGTTTCGGACGTACTCGTTGGTCTTGTGCTGCGTGTAAGGGATGCGTATCAGTTTTCGGAGACATTTATGTTCGAATGCCTGTATCCTGCGCTCTCTATCCGCGTGAAGCGTCCAGGCCTCGCAGCCGTAGAGTAGGATGGAGACTACGAGGGACTTGAAGAGCCTGTACTGGGTGGGGGAGCTGGAGGAACTGCTTGTCCACAACCTTCTCAATCTGGCCATCGCTGCGGTCGCCATTTTAATTCTTATTCGGACCTCAGCGATACTACTACCCTCCTAGGACATGGTTTCGCCCACGTTATTGAAGCTGGTCACTAGTTCTAGCTTCTCGCCGTTCATGGTGATTTCTGCACTAATGTTGGCCGTGCTGTTTACTATGATCTTCGACTTCTCCGTGCTGACCACCATCCCGTATGCCCCTGCTCTTTCATAGAGTATGTTGGTGAGATCTCTGGTGTGTTCACTGCTGCTGCCACCCATGTGGTCAATGTCACCAGTGAATCTCAAGTTGGAGATTGGTGTTCCACCGATGGAGATAGAGGTGTGGTGGTCATGGAGAGTCTCCTCCATTTCTTCTCAAGGAAAAGGTTTAACAGTACGGGAGAGAGCAGACATCCCTGACGGACGCCCACTGCTGTCCTGAAGGATTCCCCCTGCTGTCCGCTTAGAAGTATTACGCTGCTGATGTTTTCGTAGAGTTCTTGAATGACTTTCACCAGCCCTTCGTCAATGTTGAATTCTCTCATAGTATGCCATAGGCCATCATGTCACACGCGGTCGAAAGCTTTCTTAACGTCAATGAAGTTGTGAAAGAGTTCACGTCCGTGTTGCAGGTGTTTCACAATGAATATTCTGCAGTTAAAATTATGTTCAACTCTTCTCCGCCCTGCTCTGAATTCAGCCTGCTCTTCGGCCAGCAATTCCTCGGCCTTACTGTTCAATCGATTAAGGATGATGCATAGCATGACTTTGCTGGGATGACTGATGAGGCTAATAGTGCGGTAATTCTCGCACAACTTGAGATTGCCCTGACTGGGTCAGCTCTATGGGCCACCTCTTCTCCTCCCAGATCTTTTGGCATAGTGTCGTCATTGCTGCAGACGTTGCCTCTCCTCCGTGCTTAATGAGCTCGGAACGGACGTTGTCCATTCCCGGTGATTGTCCTGCCTTAAGACCACGCACTGCCTCCTCCACCTCTGCCCTAAGTATGGACGGACTTTCGGTCTGGGATCAATCTGAAGGAGACTTAAGTCTGATTGAAGCGGTTAGTTGTAGATGTCACTGCAATATTCAGTCCATCTGTTTAGGAATGCGGCACTTTTGGTACGGAGATTCCCGTCAGCGGCGTCTGATAATACACTGGCCTCGGGCTGACTGGTCTTCGTGAGGGTCTTGAGGGTGTTACAGGTTTTATTACTGCTGCCTTCGGTCATCTCTTTGTCGATAATGGTACATTTTTACTCAATCCATTCTTCCTTGGCCTCTTTCATCTTCTTTCTCAACTCCCTGTGCACTTTCTGGTAATTTGCCCAACAGTCCAGACTAGTGTACTTTTCATGCCTCAGCTCTCTACTTTTGTCCCATAGGTCAATGATATGAGTCGTCACCCATAAATTGTTCTTCCTTCTCTCGTTACATAGCACTTCTTCGGCCGATGACAGTGGGACATCCTTGATGTTGTTGGTTATTGTGTCGATGTCACTGTCTAATACCCCCTTCACACCGGACTGGCGTCCTTACTGCGTCCTCACGGCGACCCAGGTCGCAGTGAGAACGCCATTGACGCCGGAAGGACGTAGAAAGGACGCAAGAGGACGCAGTGAGAACGCCGAAACTTGCTCAGGACGCGAGCCGAAGACCACCACTTCGAACATGTTCAAAGTGGTCGCCGAAGTCCGGCGTTCTTACAGCGTTCTGTTAAGGACGTCGAAGGCTCGCCGTAGAGACGCAATAGTCGTAGTATGGACGTGGCATGGTCGCTGTTAGGTCGCCATGGACGTCGTGTGGTCGCCGCTCAAACCCACAGACAATGATCATTGACTGCAAGGTATATCGCCGTGTTGTCGCCGCTGCGAGGACGCCATAGTCGCAATAAGAACGCAGTAAGAACGCCAAGGACGCCGTATGGTCGGCTTTGATTGCCGTAAGAATGCGGTAAGGTCGCGAGGGACGTATTAAGTGAGGACGCGTAGAACGCCATAAACCAGGACGCTGGTATAACGGATAGGCAAAAAACAGCATTCTTACCGAAAAAGTCATTGGCGTCCTTACTACGACAATCAGAAATGTCCAGAATTACAGCTATATGTCGCCGTAAGGACGCCAGCCCGGTGCGACGGGGCTATAAGATGTTTAGGGCTGCACACTTGCCACCTATCTGTGCTTGAAATACCTCTGCTATCACTGTATCTTTCAATTTCTCCAAGTCAAATCTAATGCAATAGTTCTTCGTGATGCGCTTGCTCGTTAACTTCAGCTTGATGGTGGCGAGCACTAAGTCATGGTCACTGCTGATGTCTGCGCCAGGAAACGTTTTTATGTTCGCCTTGTTGATGCTGAACTTGAACCGTTGCGGCACCAGTATGAAATCGATTTGGTTGTGTACAGGGTGAGTTGGTGGCTTCTGGCGAACTCAAAAATTCTCAAACCTCTGTCGTTGGTCTCTCTTAGGCCAAATCCAACTACTGTCCCTGACCAATCTTGGTATGTGTCTGGTCCAAACTTGGCGTTCAGTCGCCTTGGACAATAAGGATGTTTTTCTTGGGGACTTTGACAATGATGCGCTCTTATTCTTCATAGAATTGTCCAATCACCTACTCTTTGTAGTAAGCTGTTGGTGCGTATACCTGGATGATTGTGATGTTTTGAGGTTTCGCTGATATACGAATGGAAATAAGTCTGATGAATTGGGGTGCAACTGATGACGCTGTTGACTACCTCCTTTGCAACGATGAAAGCAGCTCAATGGCGATGTATAGAATCCTCACCACTGAATTATATATTTTGCCCTTCGTCTGTTGATGTTTTTCCGAATCCTAGCCACTTAATCTCGGCTAGTCCGATGATGTCCCAGCGGTAGCTCTTCAGCTCGTTCGTCAGTTCATGAATCTTGCCACACGCAATGGGTTTTCTTACGTTCCATGTTCGTATGGTTGTTCCAATTGTCACCAACTTGATCGATGGATTAGGTCCAGTAGCAAACTTGTCGCATCCACCCTACAGACTGGCGGTGGAGTGCGCGGTCGTTGTTATTCCGGTCCCCGACAAATCCGGTTTTGTATTCTGTTGTTTTGGCCTTGTGATTTCCTGTCATTAAGGCAATCTTGCCAGCGCAAGTCTCCTCTCCAAGAATGTGCAACTGGTCGAACGAAACGTGCCAGTCCCCTCACTTTGTTTTGCCTGCCACAAAAAGCGGTTTCGGTAAAATGTATCAAACCAGAAAAGACAGTTGAGTGTCAGGTGAGAACCAGTTGTGCCTGACTTCCCGTAGGAACTGCTGCCAAATTGTTATATACATATAACAAGTACAGCCATATTTAAGCATAACATACCAATAAAGAAATAGTTTGTGGTAGGACAATTTTATTTTATTGGCAATTAATTAACATTAAAAAGGGGCTCTACGATTTATTTATCATCATTAATTTATTTAAATGTTACAATTTTGCACATATAATTTAATTAATTAAGTTGGAAAAAAAAAGTTTTGTCACTTATACATCATATAAGACAGGTAAAGGTGATATACAGGCTACCGGTCCCTTTCATGTACTACACAAGTATTCAAACATGCAATATTTTTATGCAAATTTAATATAGTCATGAAAGATTGTAATAGATTAACGAGCATGACAAACATATGGACTTTACACTTTGTAGCTAATACCAATGTATGGTGGGTAGAAAAACTACACTGAACCCTTTATTACGACTTGATGTCACTAGCTCAATTTCAACGTATGTGAAGCAAGTATATTTAGCCTATGTATCAAGTTTCTTAAACACGTTGAAACATACAGACTGTTTAAAATATTCAGCATATTTGTGGCATATTAGCATATTTAGAATATTTACCAAGATTATAAAACAGGATGACATATACAGCCCGTTTAGCAAATTTATCTCTTTTACTATTATGTCAAGTATATTTAGCCTAGATAGCAAACTAATAAACGAATGAAATGTACAACCAAAAAGCACATATAGCATTTTATCAGCCTGTATTACACACACACACGCACACGCGCACACACACACGCACACACACACATGAACACACATACGTGGCTACGGTACAGACTGAGGATACGTGATTTTTGCCCACCACTGGGGACACCACTTTGCAAGCATGATATTACCTTCAACTGTGTTTTACATAGATAACGTTGTTGATTTCCTACCTATCCAGCTATTATTTTTAGACTAACCAATACTGATAAAACATGAAATTTGACAGCTAAATTGGGACAGTTGCTTGATACACTTCACACTGAGGACAGACCTATCACTGAGGACAAACCAACCACTGAGAGCAACTTACACACAGCCAGTGGGGACTTCACACACCATTTGCTGAGGACAACACACACAAACATATTTAAAGTACAAAAAATTGTCTTTTTATGAAAATGTAATATTTATATCTGTCTGTTATGTTATTTTTATAACAATTACAATTATTCTATGATATTTGCCAATTTAGACTTCTCAATTATATCGGATATTTAAGTACATGCACTTTTGTTTGTTTCCGACTGGACAAAGCCCTACCACTGAGGACTTACACACCGCTGTCTGGGGACATATCAAACAGTTTTTAGTTGTTCGCGCTAGCGGACAACTAAAATAGAGTGAGTTTTGCAATTCAGTATGTTGCTTAACTACGCCAGGAACGATAACCACCTCATCTGCCTGTCTATACAGGTACACTGAAGACAGATCTTGCGGATGTCTTCTCTTTAAATCCGCTGTAAACATTTAAATCACTTAGCGGTTTAACGAGTGTGTATGCAATAAATAGTGTTTAACAGCTTGTACGACGACATTGGAGAGTTAATCATTGAAATCTGTACATATTGGCTGCTTTCAGGGAAAAAAGGGCTTAATGCGTGTCAATTAAGAACACTGTGAACACTGATTAGCCTGTGCAATGCGCACATTTTGTCTATGTTATCTCTTTAACATAAATATTAGGATAAACAGTGCACACACATCTTGACCTGTGCTTTAAGACACACAACATTTATAAATTTGAATGGGTTGTGATCGTTTCAAACTTGCGATATAAAAAGCTATAACATAATTTTGAAAACTGAGTTGCGTCTAAGATGATGTTATAGCGAACAACTTCAGTGCCTTCAGCGCTTTGATTATTATATTGCTCCTCTTTCATGTCAAGCCTGCGTTTTTAATTATTATATTAATAATCTTTATTAAAACATGGTAAGTTGCCAATATAGTAACCGAATATGATCACATAATCAATGTTGATGATTATATTGTTCGGGTAAAGTCCTTGTGATAAACTAGTATTTTGATTCGATTATCAGATAAATCTAATATATCAGGTAGGGTTCACTTACGCCTCAATTTATTTCCGTCAAAGCGGATACAGAACATTTTAATGCAAAAGCGCAATAACCTTTCTGTATTGTCTCAATATACATCGATACTGTACCACTGATATACGACAAGATAGTCTTAATCGAAACATTCAAAAATCGAAAATATAAGATAATATGTATTGCCTTGATATGAAGGGTTGTTGTCCTGTTTCGTAAAAGTGGGCTTTTTCATAGTGTGATTAATAATGTTTTTCATTAATTTAAAAATAAATAAGTTACCTTTGTACAATTACGATTCAAATCACCTCGTTGTAAATGGTTAAAAGTGAACGTGAGTACCGCTCAGCCCATCCCTAACTCAGAACTGCATAATCAACTCTCTTCTGGAAAAAAAACGTTTACTCACATCGCCATCTATCGAATCTACATCGAAAAATAGAAATCTCGTCTAATTCAATTTGCTCATTCAATGAAAATTGTGTTTTTCAACAACAGATGACGAAAGAACAGCATGAATTATTACTTTTCTGGTGTTAAATGGTTCAGCGACATTAAGAAAAAGTATTAAATTAGCGATAGCAATTACCTGAATTCGCGATAGTAATCACGTGCGCACACGACAGCTATTATGTGGGTTGCGCTATTATAACATGCGCTCTCGATAGTATCACATGCGCAGGCGATATTATTAATTATGTTCGCAATAGAATTAGGAGCGCACGCTAAAATTGAAATGTGAAAACAATATAGCTACTGCGCGTGCATGCGATAGCTATTACGTGTTTACGAAAGAGTGATTACGTGCGCATGCGATAGCTATTACAGACACACGCGATGGGTGATCAATGAGAATAGGTGTCTGATGATGTGTTAAATTTTACGTAAGCATGGGAAGTATTAATAGATGAAAATGACGGAGCGATAACGCGAGATTACGATGCAATAATGCCTAATCTCGCGTTTTAGACCTTGGAAATACAAAGGTCAACACTTTGAGAACATGATGGGAGATTGCGATATTAACCTATTATTATTTTGCGAGTCTTAATCGTGATCTCGCGTAATCGCGTCTGTTTTGTGCCTTTGAATCGTGTGTTTGCGTTGTTTTGTGAAACAATGAGTGGCATTAACGGAATACTGTTACATAACCTTAATGCTTTACCCAACGCTATTTAATGCATACACAAATTAACAAGATCCGTTATGTAATCTCCTTGCTAGGAGTTCTTTTAAACAAACAGCAGTGACGAATACCATTGGGACCGCTTTGTGCCGGCGCCTTACCTTTTCCGCATACATTAAACTATGTGAAGGCAATATGATTTAAAATCACGAACTATTTCACAATCTCATCATGTGCATTTATATTCAGAGTTTTTATTTAAGACTCAAAGGAACAATATAGCGTAAAGACCGTTATATTATTATGATAAAACATCACGTCCATCATAGTGTTGACAACACTAACATGATGTTGTACAGTAAAACAAATTTCTAGCTGAAAATGTCTCGAATTTTAGTTACCAGGTATTCGTGTTTAAGTCTAGGATTCAGACTCTAAATGTTTGTGAAAAGGGACGCAGGACCAAGAAATACTTTTTGGCAACCGACCACTGAGGACAGTCTAACCCACTACTGAGGATATTGTGACCCACAACTGAGGACAGTTTGACCTGTCACTAATGACAGTGTATGTCAGGTCGACATGTCTTTTTTAAAATGTCTTAATTTAAAACATTGAAATATGCATATGCATTTGCAAAGTTGACAAGCTAGCTTCTAACAGACGCTTAACATATCCTTTTTAGTGTTGGTTTGATGGCTGCTTTCTGCCATCTTTCTGGCGTTAAAGCGGGTTTCAAGGACGCCAACACAACACGCCGATTGATCCGACTCTACAACGTTTCTAGCGCGTCTATGCAGCGCTTGCAGAGATGAAAATGCCAAAGATGTGCTGCTACGGCGTTCCAAACGCACTCTCTTCAGTGCCTAGTGCAGACGTCATATTCGATGTATTAGAAATAAGGTCGAATATAATCGTTGCGACATGGCGTTCTATGTTTAGTCACTGCGCAATAAGTTGCTGACGACTGCACAACGAGTAACTTGGCGTTCTTTATATATATTGGAGGTCGTGAGTGCGACGTGCAGACGCCAATATACTGTAACTTGGGTTTAATGGTTCAGCGACATTAAAAGAACTAATTTATTAGCGTAAGTAATTACGTGAGTTCGCGATAGTTATCACGTGCACACACAAAAGTTGTTATGTGTGTTACGCTATTATAACATGCGCTCTTGATAGTTTTAATTATGTTCGCAATAGAATTACGAGCGCACGCTATAGTTACTATGTGAGAACGATATAGCTATTAAGTGTGCATGCGATAGCTATTTCGTGTGCACGCAAGAGTGATAACGTGCGGATGCAATAGCTATTACAGACACACGCGATAGGTGATCAATGTGAATAGGTGTCTAATGATTCGTTATTTTTTACGTAAACATGGGAATTATTTATAACAAGTAAATGACGGCGCGATAACGCGAGCTTACGATGGAATACTGCCTAATCTCGCGTTTAAGACCTTGTAAATACAAAGGACAAAACTTTGAGAACATGAAGGGAGATTGCGATATTAACCTATTATTCTTTTGCGAGTTTGAATCGTGATCTCGCGTAATCGCGTCGTTATTTTGTGCCTTTGAATCGTGTTTTCCCGTTTTGCGAAACAAGTAGTGGCATTAACGGAATATTGTAACATAGCCTTAATGCTTTACCCACCGCTATTTAATGGATACAGAAAATGACAAGAGCTGTGATGTAATCTCCTTGCTGGGAGTTCTTTTAAACAAATGGCAGTAGTGAATACCACTGGGGCCGCCTTGCTCAGGCGCCGAATTTTTTCCGCATATATTAAACTATCTGGAGGCACTATAATTTAAAATCACGAATTATATCCCAACTTCATCATGTGCATAAATATTCAGAGTTTTTATTTATGACTCAAAGGAACAATATAGCGTATAGACCTTAATATTAATATTATTAAAACATCACGTCCATCATTATCAAAATGTTGACAACACTAACATAACTTGGTAGAGTAAAACAATTTTCTTGCTGAAAATGTCTCGAATTTTAGTTATTCGTTAGTCTCGGATTCAGACTCTTAATGTTTGTTAAAAGGGACGCAGGACCAAGAAAAACTGATTTTAATTTTTTGGCAACCGACCACTGACGACAGTGTAATCCACTTCGGAGGACAGTGTGACCCACAACTTAGGACAGTGTGACATGTCCTCATATATGTGGAGGTCGTGAGTGCGCCGTGCAAAGGCCGATATGCTGAAAATGGGATGTAATGGTTCAGCGACATTAAGAGAGCTATTTCATTAGCGATAGTAATAACGTGAGTACGCCATAGTTATCACGTGCACACACGATAGTTATTATGTTCGTTACGATATTATAACGTGCTCTCTTGATAGCATTGCATACCCACTCGATAGTATTAATCATTTTCGCAATAGAATTACGTGCGCACGCTTGAGTTACTATGTGGGAACGATATAGCTATTACGTACGCATGTCATAGCTATTACGTATGCACGCAAGAGTGATTACGTGCGCAATAATATTACTCACCGCTATTAAATGCATGCAAAAATTAACAAGAGCTGTGATGTAATGGGCTTGCTATGAGTTATTTTAAACTAACAGCAGTGACGCATACCATTGAGGCCGTCTTGCGCAGACACCGTACTATTTCCGCATAGATTGCACTATATGAAGGCAATATGATTTAAAATCACGAACTATTTCACAACTTCATAATTTTCATAAAATTTCAGATTTTTTATTTAAGACTCAAATAAATAATATAGCATATATACCGTTATATTATTATCATTAAATATCACGTCCATCATAGTGTTGACAACACTAACATGACCTGTTAAAGTAAAACAATTTTTTAGCTGAAGATGTCTCGAATTTTAGTTATTCGTATTTAAGTCTCGGATGCAGACTCTAAATGATTGTGAAAATGGACACAGGACCCAAGAAAAGCTGATTTTTATTTTTTGGCAATCGACTACTGAGGACAGTGTGACCCATTACTGAGGACAGTGTGACCCACAACTGAGGACAGTGTGACCTGTCACTAAAGACAGCGTATGACAGGTCTACACGTCTATTTAAAAATGTCTTAAGTTAAAACATGGAAATGTACATATGCATTTGCAATTTTTATAAGCGAGTTTCTAACAGACGCTTAATATATCCTTATGTATTTGGTTTGATGGCTACTTTTTGTCATCTTATTTGCGTATAAGCGGGTTTGAAGGATGCCAACACAACACGCCGAAGGCTGCGACCCTGACAATTCTCTAGCGCGTCGATACAGCGCTTGTAATGATGGAGATGCCAAAGATACGTTGCTACGGCGTTCCAAACGCGCTCTCTTCAGTACCTCTTGCAGACGTAATATTCGATGTATATGAAATAAGGTCGAAATAATCGCTGCGACATGGCGTTCTATGCCTAGTCACGGCGCCAAACGATGCTGGCGACTGCATAACGAGCACCTTGGCGTTCTTCATATATCTCGGAGGTCGTGAGTGCGCCATGCAAAGGCCCGCTATAGTTACTATGTGAGAATGATATAGATAATACGTGCGCATGCGATGGCTATTACGTGTGCACACAAGAGTGATAACGTGCGCATGCGATAGCTTTTACATGCACACGCGATAGCTGATCAATGAGAATAGGTGTCTGATGATTCGTTAATTTGTACGTACGCTTGGGAAGTATTTATACAATGATTTCTTACCACATAAGGTACGATTTTATAAACGAAATATTTAATTTCATAATTGTAAATAATTGTGAATTTGACACTTCGAGTGCATAGAACATCATTTGCAGTAGTAAATCGTTATGAATGAAATATATATAAANGGTTTGAAGGACGCCAACACAACACGCCGATGGCTGCGACCCTAAAACTTTTCTAGCGCGTCTATACAGCGCTTGTGACGATGGAGATGCCAAAGATGCGTTGCTACGGCGTTCGAAACGCGCTCTCTTCAGTGCCTCTTGCAGACGTCATATATATATATATATCGGAGGTCGTGAGTGCGCCATGCAAAGGCCCGCTGTAGTTACTTTATGAGAATGATATAGCTAGTACGAGCGCATGCGATAGCTATTACGTGTTCACGCAAGAGTGATAACGTGCGCATGCGTAGCTATTACATGCACACGCGAAAGCTGATCAATAAGAATAGGTGTCTGATGATTCGTTAATTTTTACTTTCGCTTGGGAAGTATTTATACAATGATTGCTTATCACAAAGGGGAAGGATTTTATAAACGAAATATTTAATTTCATAATTGTAAAGAATTGTTAATGTGGCACTTCGAGTGCATAGAACATCATTTGCAGTAGTAAATGTTTATGAATGAAATATATATATATATAAAGAAGAAATTCAAATATCGTCAATGACACTGTACTTGCATATAGTTTTCATTAACGTGCACGGTTATCATTAGTGTAAAATTCAAGTTCGATTGCAGACGTCTATCGCAAAACGGGCCTTATGATTATTAATTCCTAACGATACCCATTTTATTTTGTAAAACATTTCTATATTTGAAGTTCCCGTTAATTCTGTTTAAGGTATGCAATCAATTAAATGTAAAAGATTTGGAAACATCTGGCATGCAGCGAGTGACCTTCGTTTATAAACTTAACAGGCTGCATCGTCGAATGAGCAACCAACTGTAAAAGAGTTATATATATATATATATATCTGTACATTAATGTACAATATTAAATAGATCCGTAATAACTGGTAACAATTAGTTAATGTATGTATTCTNGAGAGAGAGAGAGAGAGAGAGAGAGAGAGAGAGAAGAAATTCAAATATCGTCAGTGACACTGTACTTGCGTATAGTTTTCATTAACGTGTACGGTTATCATTAGTGTTAAATTCAAGCTCGACTGCAGACGTCTATCGCAAAACTGATCTTATGATTATTAATTCCTAACGATACCCATTTTATTTTTTGAAACATTTCTATATTTGAAGTTCCCGTTAATTCTTTTTAAGATATGCAATCAATTGAATGTAACAGATTTTTTTTAAACATCTGGCATGCATCGAGTGACCTTCATTTATAACCTTAACAGGCTGCATAGTCGAATGAGCAACCAACTGTACAAGAGTTATATATATATATATATATATGTACATTAATGTACAATATCAAATAAATCCGTAATAACTGGTAACAATTAGTTAATGTATGTATTCTTGATTTTCAGATGTATGCAAATTATACGATTGTGTACATTAATCAGTAGAATGCAATACTTGTCAAATAGTCAAATAATATCAATTTGTAATTCAATTCTATAAGCAATTGAATAGAAATAATGTATAGTGTAAGGAAAACCGAATAGCCAAAACATCAATTAATATTCAACTAAAACTGTTTTTATTAAATATGTATTTAATTACTGTTGAATCACTTGAATTCGATAAAACAAACATTTTTCGCAAAACATATGAAATTAGACAAAGTTCATCAAAGATATTAAATGCATTTTAAAAAGTAACATTATTCTAAGCAAAATGATTAGAAAAGTACAATGTATTTGCTAAAAAACTAACTTGGTCAAAAAAGCAACTTAACTGAACAGTCGTCAAACATAAACTACTCAAAGAAGTCACTGATCAGAAACGGAACATACTTTTTGCGCATACATTTAATATTGAAGCTTCATATTGTGTTATTTTAATTAGGCCAGCAGAAGTTGTACAAAATATTCAATTTACATAATTTCATAGTTGTGCAGGTAATGCTATATTATATGTTTATTAAAGCAGTCAACAAAGCCTTATCCTTGAAAAGAAGAACTTTAGTTCAGCATTTAGTAAAGCGAACAGTGTGCCATCACACTGGCATAAGGCAACAACATATTTTGTTTTGATTTTTCAGTCAATATACGGTTTTGTTTAAATGTTTCATCACTGCCCATGAGCTGAATTGTAAGTCTTCATTTTGACGTATAAGCTCTGCATACTGAAGTATTCCAGAAAGTTGGCCTTAGTGAGGTCGCCTTTAGTGCTGCTCTAGATGGGGTACTCATGCGAGTCAGTGGTTCCCATCTCCAGGGCATCTGGCCTTTTCATGGCCCTGGCAGTGACTCGGGCGCTACCAATCGAGCTGACTGAAGGGTGAGAACCTGTTCCAGTAAGGTCCATTCCCTGCACTTTCCACGAGCACTGCACCTGAAATCTGACAAAAATACGTCATGAAAATCACTTTTTTTTCAGTATTTGCCATTTATTATTACACTGAAGATATGAATATCAGATTCTGTAGTAGAAACAAAGATGCACACTTGTTGTAAACAAACCGTTTTCTTTTTAAAGTAAACAAGAGCTGTGTTTGTCAGAAACACAATGTCCCCTACTGCGTTTTTTTTACCTTTGACCTTGAAGGATGACCTTGACCTTCAATCTTTACCACTCAAAATGTGCAGCTCAATGAGATACACATGCATGCCAAATATCAAGTTCAATATTGCAAAAGTTATGACCAAACTTTAACCAAGGTAATGTTTTGGGACAGACACATACAATGATATTTGACCTTTGATCTTGAAGGATGACCTCGACCTTAACCTTTCACCACTCAAAATATGCAGCTCTATGAGGTACACATGCATGCCAAATATGAAGTTGCTATCTTTAATATTGCAAACGTTATTCAACTTTAACCAAGGTTAAAGTTTTGGGACAGACAGACAGAATGACAGACAGACAGGCCAAAAACAATATACCCCCTCTACTTCGAAGAAGGGGGCATAAAAAGGTAATACGTATAATTAATTACCAGGACAGAGTTATGGGCTTTTGCTATTGACATCTAATGTAGTGTGAAGCTTATGATGGTGTCCTAATACTTTTTATAAATCACATAAAGTAAAAATACATATAAATACGGCGTATGAGTGTGTGTGATTGAGAACATCATCAAAAACTTAATATCTATTTTAATATGAATATTAAATATCATAGACAATGACAGCACATAATATTCTTAGTTTAATTGATATGTGAATTATGTGAGTTGCTGCTTGGATCCCCACCAGGAATTGAACCTGGATTTCCTCTCCATATGGAAAGGTGTGTTTGCTTACACTATAAGGATATTTCCATTAACAGCAATATTGCTTGCAATTATTTCTGTCAACAACATTAACTATTTCCATAAGTCTTGATACATAAATGTGTAAATACATGTGTTGAAGCTTTTTAAAACAAATTCATTCTTCATCTGCTTTTGTAAGGTAGATATCACTCTACTGATGACATGTACCATAAGGGCTAGCCTTAAGAGCTGCTCTGGATCAGGAACTCGTGTGGTTCAGAGGCTCCCATCTCCAGGGCAACTGGCCTTTTCATTGGCAAAGACAGTGATTAGGGTGCTACCTATCGAGTCACTTGAAGGGCGAGTCCTTGTTCAAGCAATATCCTGTCCCTGTTCTTTCCACAAGCGCTGAACCTGAAATCAGACAAAAATACTAAATAAAAATCACATATTTGTTATAGAAACAAGTTAATTCCTTTCTTATGTTAATTGGTTATTGTTCCGGATTGAAAATCTCAACAGATATCCAAGCGATGTGTTGAAAATATGTCGTATTTATTAACATGTGTTGGTACAGTTGAGGCGGTAAGAAACTGCAACAAATAAAACGAAACAAAATGTCAATGTTAGAGATCTACAATTGTATGTGTCTTATACAATGAAAGTAACGAAAATTACTCAACGTGACACTAAATGTGTGCAGTTCAAAATATTAAGATCTATATGACTTTTCAATGTTCATATACAAGCAGAGTTGTAACACTTTACGAGATTAATAGTTGGATAACGTGTACCGTAAGAAATACAACTTTTTAATTGATGTAAAATGCATTCAAATAATCCCCAATAATTAAAACACAACTCTCTTAAATTTAATTGACTAGATTGACATGAACAGACACTAAATAGTGTTGTGGAACAGTCATTTTTTATCAAATTATTTATAAAATTGCTACAATTTAGAGCGCTACAGAGTTTTCAACTAGTACAACAATGTACAACAAACAGATAAAGTCAAATACATGTACATGTGTACACAGAAACTGTGCTTGGAAAGTGGAATTATGTAATCCCAAATTGCTTCAAGAAAGAATAATATACAGTTAAATTATTAAGCTTAATTATACAATTAAAAAATAATGTTACTGATATTATCACTTACATTGTTCTTTACCAAGGTAACATGACAACTTAATTAAGAATACATCAACATTTACATTGGATAAATGTTGTTACTGATGACTCAAGGGAAAACAATTAAAAAGTGTCAACGACTAAACAGTTGCATGTACTCGTCACTAAATACTTACCAAGCAGTAAGGGTGTGCTTGTTTATATCAGACAGCTGAATGCTCATTTCTTACATCACACGCTGACTGTTGATTTTCATCTTCTGTATGTAGTTGTAGCCTTGGCAAAGCCATCATTGGTGGTGGAACCCGAGAAAGCAACACACAACTACTCCAGCAGGTAATCCCGATACCTGTTACAAGTCATGCCATGTGGCTGGACAAAGGTGATGGGACAATGCACATCTGTAATTGTTAAAGTTAATGGTTTATAGAATATGAATATTAACACTGGACTAATAACTGATATCACACCCAGTTTGAACTGATTATATATACATATTAAAAAAAGTAAACAAACGTCGCATGGGTATAAGAAAAACTGTATTAAAAAATATGCCGAGCGGTTTCGCACAACTCATCAGGGCATATAAAATATACACAAAACGTCAAATTGTCAAAGTAACAACATCAAATGACGTTACTTATATTATGACGTCAAACGTCAAATTATAACAATGAATATAACAGGGGCTTAAATAAATCAAAAAAATTGATTAAAACAAATTCGCGATCCCTCAACAAGACAAATGCCATTAAGCAAACATCTTGATGAATGTCCTAAAATGGAACCAAAATTTAAAATATTTCTATATTATAAGTTATATTCGGACTCTGTTTCAGCTAGGTTAGCAAAAGAACAATTGTTTATTGATTTATTTAAGGACCTGTTAAATTCATTGCAATAATTTGAAGTTTGACGTGT
>VMBQ01013441.1:0-12779 GCA_007657795.1 Dreissena rostriformis | reverse complement strand
TGGTAATGGGGCCATGCATAGTTGAGATTGACCCTAATGTCATAAGAGAAGTTCAGTATCAATTTGAAGTGAATCCGTGTAGAAATGAAAAAATTATAGTAAATGGACATTTTTTGTGGGTGTGGCCTTTGTGGGTGGGGCGCCCCAGGGTTGGGAATGGGGCCATGCATGGTTGAGATTGACCGTATTGTCATAAGAGAGGTCCAGTATCAATTTGAAGTGAATCGGTGTAGAAATAAAGAAGTAAATGTAAAATAACCTAAAAAAATGAGTGATAATTTCTGACGCGGCCCCACCCCAACCCCTATAACTTTTGACCCAGGGGTCAGATCAAAATTCCAAATAGTGCAGGGTCGCACATATGCTCATAGCTACCATGTGTGTAAGTTTCAAGGTTCTAGTGCTAATAGTGTAGGAGGAGATATTATTGGCCAGGACGGACGGACGGACGGACGGACAGACAGAAGGCGGAGATCACCACAATATACCCACCTTTTTTTCAAAAAGTGTGGGGATAATTACAAATTTTATAAACACAAATAAGAATAGGTATGTTATACAAAAACTTACTTTGGCATTTTGATATTCAAATGTATAAATTGCCAGAATTGACATTAAGTGTAAATTCTAGAACTGTGTAAGGTCCGTCCTGTATTTATAAGTACTTATATGCTCATTTATCTAGATAATCATGCACAAACTTAGAAAAATCACAAAGTTCTTTCTTCTTATAAATACACGTAGTTCACTATTGCATAATCAGAATATCAACGACTGTAATTTGGGAAGTCCTGAAACTTCCATAGCAGACATTTTAGAGTCCTGAAATTTCCATAGCTGCAATTTTGAAAGTCCTGTGACCAAAAGTGGGAGTAAATGACTACCAAACTTCCTTTTATGCATGCCCTGATATATCCATTACTTAAATAAACAGTATGGGAAAAGTCAGGCACAGAATTCATGTTACCACATAAACCAAGTTTTCACAAAAATCGTACTAACCTCGCGAATACATTGGTTCTGGTCCACGGTACTCGTTTGATGACGACATGGGGGGCGGCGGGAAATCGTCGTCCTGTATCTCGTGGTAGATGCGCTCCTCACTCTCAGGGGTCGGGGGTGGGTATTGATGATCTGCGTAGGAGGAGGTGGGTGGTGGGGATGGCGGAGGGAAGAAATCTTCTGGCTTGTCATTGTAGCCGCGATACGGGGCAGGACCTGCAAAAAGCATCAAACTTTAAATTATAAAGTTCTACCACTATTATTTAAATTAGATCAGGGCTTTCCTTCGAACATTTACGGCCTAGTATTAACAACTTTGACCCTTGCTGATAGACTGATTTGGATAATAAGTTAAATGATGCAAATTCCCGCGGGTCAAAAGGTTGCATCAAAGTCGTTACATCCGGGTCAAATCAGTGTAGACAATAGCCTCAGAAATACTAGATTCTAGACGCCTGGGCATCCAGTTTTTCAGCTAGTACAATATCTCAGTGACAATAGCCTCAGTAATAGAAGAATACTTATTACTGAGAATAAATTTGGCAGATATAAATGTATAATGGATGGCTGCCCATGTGTCGTGAATCCAGTATTTCTGAGGCTATTATCGCAGAAATAATGGATACCCATTAAAAAAAAATCCCCTTTTCTGGGAAATTTAAAGGGCATTTTTTTATCCCAAAGCAACTGAATGCGCTAAAATATAAATCCCCCCCCCTCAGTAAAAATTATTGTCACGAACCAATTAAGAACAAACCATATATTGTCCATCCATCTTCTACAATTGACCAATATAGCTACATGTCATTCAAGCAGTGAGTTCATCTAAATTATTAGTATACATGAACATTTAGTAATAACTTAGCACAAGGTTACAAAATCAAATTAACTCTTTCAGTGCTGGAACCGAATTTTGAAGGCCTTTACAAACAGTTTGGATCCAGATGAGACGCCACAGAACGTGGCGTCTCATCAGGATCCAAATTGTTTGCTATTTTGATAGTATTCCTTGAAAAAAAATCGAAGAAAATGCTAATTTTATAAATTCAGCAGACAACATTTAAGCAGACGACAAATTTCCCAGCATGCAAAGGGTTCATGTAATGCAAATCCTTTGACAAACAGCCTTGGAAAAACAAAAAAGTTGAAGCGATTAATGATTGTCTTACTATCCTAACTATTAGAAAAAAAGAAAGCAATTATCATAAAAATGGGTCCGCAAACCGACAAGCAACTTGAAAGCTTATTAATATTATAAGGAACATATACACCAAAATAGCAATGTTTCTGAAGTTTCAAATAACAATTACTTTGGATTTAGCTGAGATAAATTAATATTTTTAACTGATCTGACTGAGCAGGATTCAATAAGATTCAGATTATATCAAAACATTTAAGATTTCTGTGAGTTGAAATTTGTGTAGGGGTTGCTATTTATAATTCTATAGTATACCTGCTCTGTATGTAGATGAGGGCTTCTTGGCTACTGGAGGAGGGGTGATCTGACTGCGTGATTCATGCAACGTCATCCTCTGGAACTCTTGGCTGGCTAGGTCCATTGTATACGCTGAAAAACACAAGTCTTATGGGTTTTTTTGTGTGCCTTAAAGAGGTCTGAAAAAGGTATCCTATTCAAGTTTCTAATTGGTTTCCTTCCAACATCGTGGTTCTGCTTCAATGACATTGCTTTATAAAATTTAGTTCAGCAATCGGTTCAAGGTAGTGGGCTCTATATGGCCAGGCCAAGCTAGTTTCTACAAAAAATCTCTGGTTGCTCGGAAAAGTTTTGACGATGTTGAAATCTTGTTAAAACTTTCACACACCGTTTTTAAAATTGTCTAACAAGTCACTTGTGGTACATAAGGGTATCATTAACGACAGTCAATATCAATATAATAAATATTGGGGTGCAAATATGAAATAACGTAGCCGACTAGCCGTACGATGATGACGAACTGCGAAATCCGAGTACTTGCAGGACAGAACATTCAACAGAAAGCGGATATGAACGGAAACTAACGGAAAATCTTCGCTACCTTCTAAAAATCTTACAACTTGGCAACGAAACAGTGCATATGCTGCCATCTTGAAATATTGTAAGTGATTGATTAGCAAAGTAAACCACTGCGGCAGCATGTTGAAAAGCAATATTTTAACCAAATTATATATTGATAACGTTTTTGCTAGTTAACTGGTTTTACATTTTCTGCAGTCAAACGATAATTATGCACATTGTATTGCATGTGCAAAATACGTACATTTTTTTCGGAGTGTCGTTTTCGGATACAGTTATTTCTTTGATTTTACATTATTTTCGACGTTTTTTAAATTGTTTTTATAGAATGACGAATACACATGTGGTGAAACCGATGGTCTGGTTTATAAATTTAATGGTTTTAATATGACGTCAATGCGCGAATGGGATATGCACTGAATATAACTTCCGAAAATAATTACTACTTTCAGTTTGGAAATGCGATGGTACTGATGCTTTTAAAACGGGCATAGGGATACCGTTTAAACGGTAACGTTTCGTTTATTTCATTTCGTTTAAATGTTTAGAAAAATCTGTAAACGTTATACCCTTAGTGGTACAGTATGACTGACAAATACTGCAAGCAAAATAGACATCAGTATGAAAAAACACCCCAAGATTTCCAAACGTGTGCCAGTCAGATAGTTTTGGATTGATTTAGGGAGGTTTTTATTTGTAATAATTAGGCTCCCAGCTAATGACCCTCCAGGTCGCTGTGATGTACGTTTGTAAGTTCATAAAAGCTCAAAGAATTCAAGAAGAACTTTGAGTTGTATGTATGTTCTCATTAAAGCTCAAAGCATTCAAGAAGAACTTTGAGCGTAAAAAAAAGCTTAAGTTAAGCATTCAAGAAGAACTAGAAGGCTGTCAGATCAAAAAGTCACTTTCTTGATTGAACTTGATGATGAAAGTTGATGGAATGCTGGTCTGGATGGAAAAAGTCATTGAAGGATCAGACCGTTCATTTTGATTTACATGTCTGTCTATGTTACTTTTTTAGCCAGAGGTAAGAACAGTTCAAATATTACAAACATTCAAACAGAAAGTGAGACTAACTTTCTCATTCAGTCATTGTTGAATTTGTAACCTACCTAACTACAGAATATTTATGTTTTTAAATGTGATTTTATACATGGAGTTTTTAGACCTAGTAAAAAAGTTAATTTCTTCTTTCAATTTACAATTAATATATGGCCCCAATAATCTGAATAATTGAAAATAAATTAAATTATTAAAATAATTAACAACACCATATGAACATAAAATGGGTGAATATTTACATAAATAATGATTTATTTATTACCTTAGCACTGCCAAATTAAGTATTCGTGTATACGAAAATGTTTATGATATCGATGTTACAATCAAATATTGTATTTTCAGCTTAAGATAAAAATGACAGATCGCTTATTTCGCCCCACCCACTCCATTTCACCACACACGCAAATTGAATGTTTATATGCACAGGAAGCATTGTTGACAACAATTGGCTACTAAATTACTATCAGCATATGGAAAATAATACTTACATAAGAATAAATTCAACGTAAACCTACATGAAATGCGTTAAAATCCCGTAAAAACAACACTAACAAAATCTAGCTAATCTACTCCATACATGGAGCTGTGACGTCACTTCCGTTATATTTGGTCCAGGTATTTGACCTTTCGAACCCCCGTGAGCAGGTAAAATATTTTGTGAATGAGTTTCATAGTAAAATTACGTCATCGCGTCTGGCTTACATGTGGGGGAAGAGCAATATCGATGAATATCAAAGCACGTTAAACAGTTAAAATTTCATTTGTGTTTTGTTGTTGAAAAATGTTGCAGATCTAAAAGAAATAGATAATATTATTTATTTAAAGGATTATTACTCGGTATTACGCGTATAAATCAATTCGCACCAAGATTTTGCTTCATATTATATAGACGTCTATATGTAATATGGAAATGAAAATGAATATAATAATTTTATGGCAGGCAACTGTTATTAGCTAGAAGCAAAGATCTATAAATATACGTACATTTATAGATCTTTGGCTAGAAGCTATACCGTAAATAATATAATTAGCGCGACATTCAACTCCGGACAAGAGTTTAAATCGCGTTCGTCTGCCGTTCGCAACACAATTAACTAGTGGAAGCTTCGATCTGTTCCAATAGTTAGATGTATGTTTTTTTATCTACCTTTCGCGAACAGACCTTTGGTAAAATCAGCAAATATAGCAATAAGGGTAGGAAATTAAAATAATAATAGCATGGGCCGATAACAAACAATATAAGGTCCCTGGGAATATACATAAATACAATATAATTACAGGGGTTTTGATAATGCGCATTATATTTTGTCGATGGCATAACTCTAAAATAATTATAATTTTGCTAGTCACAAGTAAGGCGTCTAAGGACAGGGGCAACGGCAACTTTACGATCTTAGTCCGCACAGGCTAATCATACACGACAATTTCCGATGTTATGGAATTTTTCGTTTAAATGATGTCTCTTTTTAGCGAAAATCCAGTTTAGGCGGAAAGTGTCGTCCCTGATTAGCCTGTGCGGACTGCACAGGCTAATCTGGGATGACACTTTACGCACATGCATTTTGTCCAGTTTTATCAGAACACGACACAAATTAGGACTGCGAAACTGGTTTAGCCTTACCGATTGTGATATGTCATTGAAGTTTGACATGCGTTGTATTATTGTAGTATAACTATACGTAAATATAAGTAATACTTAGTTAAAAGGAGGCACACAATTCAGTATTTTACTTTCATTTTAGTTATGTTATTCCTGCAATGTCATTATTCGAAATCTCATTTATAAACTAGTAAACAATAGCAAGTATTGTAGGGTACACTTTGTCGCGACATGTGCAATGTCTACATAATGATAATACCGATCTGTGCAATATCACTATAACGGAAGAGCATTTGAACATACAGGACCCATCACACTTCGTTACAATTCTGAATGCGATCGCCCGTCATGTAATTAACATCGTCGTTATATTGGTCACGTCAGTGTGAGAGTGGCACACGTTCGTCCGTGTGTGTGTTTCGACATGTATGAGGTCCTTCCGCGACTGAGGCTGCATTTTGTGAGAACCTAGAGTGTGTCCCAGCAATCCTACCTAATTAACTTTACTAGACGCACAAACTTTGAGACGACTTTTGAATTAAAGCCGCAATTTCCAGCTATTGAATATTGACTGAAAAATATTCAATTTTGGTGCGGTCGTGTGCTGTGGGGGGAAACTGGAGTACCCGGGGGAAAACCAAACCTTTTGGTATGGCGACCATTTACCAAGCTCACTACGTGTTATAGTAAGGAGCTGTTTCCGTTTGTCGTCAGTGAGCGCTGGGCGCTGGATATGATTTCCCCAGACGTCCTCGATTGGGCAAGGCACTGTCGCGTGTCTCTCAATGGCTTCCTTATGGCAACCGGACATGGTATGTTTGGATTATGCAGTGGCATCTTTCCAGTTTGACAAGCTATAGAGATGAAAATCCCGCCCGATCATCGCCTCGCGAATCCATTAATGGAAAGGATTGTATCATTACAGATTATCCGACTGGTCACAAGGCAACTGTTTTAGAGTTGCAGATCCCTGGGGGTTGAATCAACGTTTTTCTGGTTCAGTCAGAACGAGCGCTGAAGACAATTGAACATATGTTGCTGTTTCTGTACATTAAAGGGACTTGTTCACAGATTTTGGCATATTTTGAAGTTTGTCATTAAATGCTCTAAATTGATTAATATAAACATCAGAACTAAAGATTTCCACTATTAAAACAGTAATAAAAGTGAAAAGGAAAGAAAAAAAGTTAACCACACCAGGGCTCGAACTACTGACCCATGGAGTAAAAGCCAAGCGCCGAAGCCACTCAGCCATCCGTCTTTTATTTATCATTTCAAATTTTTAAATCGTTTCGCGTCTGAGACGCTTTATAATTTTATCAATTTCTAACGATGATTTTTTTTTAACGAAAGTGTATATTCAGTATAAGTCTGCGGCATTAGTGTAATTTCGCACACTGATGAACATTGTCCATTTATTTCTTGAATCTGTGACAAAAAGTTGAAAAATTCTCATTTTGATAAACTTGAACAAGTCCCTTTAACATTAACGACAAGAAGAGAGTGGAGCCTAATGCCAATATAGTCGCCCGATTGCCGACGCCCTTGAAGGACCACATTCAAGTAACTTATACAGCAACGACATTTTTAACGACATATAGTCATTATTAATTAAATGAAATATGTCGTTTTGTTTTTGAACATTGCACAACTGTTTTTTTACTTCGTATTGTATACCATGCACCATTCATCCTTTGGTTACCTGTATTCGTAATCTAGTTGTGTCGTGTTCTGAGAAAACTGGGCATGATGCTTGTGCGTAAATTGTCATCCTAGATTGGCCTGTGCAGTGCGCACAGGCTAATCAGGGACGACAATTTCCGCTTTTATGACATTTTTCGTTTAAATGAAGTCTCTTCTTAGCGAAAATCCAGAAGAGGCGGAAAATGTCGTCCCGGATAAGCCTGTGCGGATTGCACAGGCTAATCTAGGACGACACTTTACGCACATGCATTATGCCCAGTTTTCTCAGAACGCTACACAAGTTGGTAACACTGGCTTCATTACCCGATCCCCGGGCGCAGGTTTCAAACCCAGGTACTACACGTATGTTTTTTTTAATGTTTTACCGTAATACCAGCATTTCAGCCGTGTCACGACGGTCACTTAACCTTTTCACACATGAATTTCCGTGCTTGCTTAGCTAGCCGATATGACCGTTCATCAGCGTACACACTCACGGTGCCTACACCACGTGACTGTTTAAGATCTGTGTAGGGAGAATAAAGCGCGACCCAGTTAATTTTTTTTCACGATGTCTTTTTTAATATTTCACCATTTTTAAAGGGGTAAAGTGGAGAGCCCGCTCATTCGTGAGAGTTTTCTATAGGTATCATGATTTTTTTTTTATACAAATAAGTATTTTTTTCAGTAAGTGCAACCGCGCGTTTCAACGGTTAGAAAAATGTCGGGTCAGTGTGGGAACTTCATATTACAAACGCGCGGTTGCACTGTACAGAAAAAAATATTTATTTGTTTAAAAAAAAAATGATACCTATAGAAAACTCTCCCGAATTAGCGAGCTCTCCACTTTATCCCATTACAAATGGTGAAATATTAAAAAAAAGAAATCCTTAAAAATGTTAACTGGGTCGCGCTTTATTCTCCCAACACAGATCTTAAAAGGCACGTGGTATAGGCATCGTGACACTGATGCCAGTCAATTATCGATGTCAGAGTTAGGGGAGGATGGCCGCAGAATTAATATTAGCCTCGTTCTAAGAAAAATGGGTTTAATGCATGTGCGTAAAGTGTCGTCCCTGCTCAGCCTGTGCAGTCCACACATGCTAATCAGAGACGACACTTTTCGCTTTTATTGTTGTATTCGTTTAAAGGAAGACTCTTCGTGACGAAAATCAAGTTAAGGCGTAAAGTGGCGTCCCTGATTAGCCTGTGCGGTCTGCACAGGCTAATCTGGGACGACACTTTTGGCACATGTACGTAACCCCCTTTTCACAGAGAAGAGACATCATTTAAACGAAAAATTCCACAAAAGCGGAAATTGTCGTCCCTGATTAGCATGTGCCCAGTTTTCTCAGAGCGAGGCTCATACAATGACCAATTCTTACATTACATCGTGCTGGGGTTCGAACTCGCGATGTCGAGATTCGCAGTTCAGCGCTATACCAAGTGACACAGCCGGATACATAGCGCAAATGGGTCCCATATGTGCTTACCCATATTGAACCAATATATATATCTAATACGTATTTGAGCATGCACAGATACCCCTCCCCCCATATGGAGACCATATTGCAGAACTGTTTGGAAAAATGAATGGAAATAAATGAATTTTCTGAACAAATATTCAGTTATTTAGCTCGTTTTAGAGTACAAGGTTCTAAGCAATCATTATTTTATCTAAAAGCGTTTATTTAAACTATAACGAATATCTATGTACGGTCCCTTATGGGACAGACATGGGCCCGCTTTGGGTTTAACAGAAGAACGACATTAAATTGGGTATTTGAAATTTCCGGTATCGCAAACAATGAAGAAATCCTACGGTAAGTTTGTCCAAGCTAACACGTTAATAACAATATGTTTTATTCCTTTCGTTTAAATCTGTTACACCATCAATCTGTATTTAATGCCTTCACACAGTCCCGTATTACCAATAAGGCAGAGTGGCAACTGCCTATGGGCCCCGCGACTTTTAGGGGCCCATGACAGGGCCTTACGCAGGTTTTTTTGACTGGAGGGGGGCCCAACCGGGGAGGGTGCGGGAGGTCTCTCCTCCCTATTTTTTTTTATATTTCTTTGGCACTTTGTTGGTGAATTTTAATGCTTATAAAAACCTTATTTTGTGATATAAATTTATGAAATATATCTAGTCCGCACAGGCTAATCCGGGACGACACTTTCCGCCTCAACTGGATTTTCGCTAAGAAGAGACATCATTTAAACGAAAAATTCCATAAAAGCGGAAATTATCATCCCTGATTAGCCTGTGCGGACTGCACAGGCTAATCTGGGATGACAATTTACGAACAAGCATTATGCCCAGTTTTCTCAGAACACGACTCATTTGTCAAAATCATTATGTTTTCCAAACAAAAAATCGACAAAAGAAAATCGGCAAGCATTAGTATTGAGCTCTTTTAATCTCAGTAAAAATAATAAGTACAAAACATTTACGTGTGCTTCATTAATTAATCTGAGATTAACCTACATTACATTTGAGGTAGACTATTTTGATCTGAACTTAAAAAGATATATTGAGACAGTTAACGTAGAATAAAATACACTAAAACAGGGTGCGACATTAATTTAATGACAGAAAAGCAAGCCATGCATGTACAACAACATGATCACAAACGAAGCTTAAAGATGGCGACACTCTCCACGCATGGCTGCTCCCGTTGTACTCTTTATGAACGTATTCTCAAACCTTAAACGATCCGCGCAGTCAGTGGCGTAGGAATTGTATCGAGATAGAAATAACCCCGTGTTTAGCTGGCACTTATATTGTCCAATTTATTAAACTTTATTTTATTTTATTTATGCATATATATCTATATGAATGNAGAACGCGATAGTACGATGGCGACAATGCGACAGTGCGATGACGACAGTGCGACAATACGATGGCGAAAGTGCGATAGTAGGATGGCGACAATGCGAGAGTGCGATAATACAATGACAACAGTGCGACAGCACGATGACGACAGTGCGACTATACGATGGCGACAGTGCGATAGTACGATGGCGACAATGCGAGAATGCGAGAACACGACAGTACGATGGCGACAATGCGACACTACGATGACGACAGTGCGACAATACGATGGCGACAATGCAATAGTACGATGGCGACAATGCACTGATACGATGGCGACAGTACGATATGACTATCGCATTGTCGCCATCGTACTATCGCACTGTCGCCATCGTATTGTCGCACTGTCGTCATCGTACTATCGCGTTGTCGTCATCGTACTATCGCATTGTCGCCATCGTATTGTCGCACTGTCGTCATCGTATTGTCGCATTGTCGCCATCGTACTATCGCGTACTCGCATTCTCGCCCTCGGGATTTTAATGTATGACCACGATGGCACTCACGGTATTCCGTAATTAATAAACGTTATTTACTAGATCTCTGACTTATGCAGTGAAAGCAAGTCAGAATCGCTCAGTTTGTCTCCTTTTAGTGAGTGCGAAATAATAGAAGTAGTATAGTCTGCATCAGGCAATTTACAGGTGTGTACTCACCTAAGCCTTTCAAACCAGTATTGCAGCAGCTTTTTAGACAAGCTGAAATCATACCAGCTGTGACAGCCAGACAGATGACAATGACACATACTGAAATTAAGTACTCGCTGGAGGGCAACTAATGAAACTCCAGCCATTATGCATTGATATTCCCCAGTACTGCTGTTGCAGTTAATGTTTTAATGTCATTTTGATAGTCTAGAATTTAAAGCAGCATTTCGACGGTTTATACAATAAACTATTTTCCAAATTAATGAAGTACCACTATTCGCGATTGCAGGATTGTAGTTTAAAAAGTTTGCAGTTGATTTAGACGTGAGTTCGAGCCCATCTGATGGCGTGTATCTAAAAATAGTGTTTGCACTATGTTTGTAAAAATAGTGTTTGCACTATGTTTGTATTTGTGTCATAAAGGTTTCATCACTTTAATAATGTAACTAAGAAGAAGACATACGAATTGTTTTTTTTTATCATACCTCTACCCTTATATCGGTCTGCTAAACAGGTGCCTGATAAAATGTGCTTATATCAGGTAAGTAGGCGTTTATATCAGTAAACGTTGGATGGTACGTACGCCATATTACACTGAATCAAATATTAAGTCTTCATTTTCGGAACAAAAAACGAACTCAACCGTTAGATACCAAGACGAGGTAGATCTACTATACTTTATACACAAACAGAAACAAAAACAGCTTGAAACATTTACAATTCTAAATGTATTAAATATAAAATATGACGTCATGATTAACAATTAAGTCATACGTCATAACACATATTTATTCCCAACATAGATGCTCAGTCGTAGCGACTATGTTTTATTATTTTTTATTATTTCTTTAAAGCTGTGGGCGTATAGGTAAGCTAAACAGAAAAATACTGCCCTATCTTTGTGTCATGTATCAGGGTCGGTTCGGCAAGCTTAGCCGTTTTTTATTCTGAGCCTCACCTGTTACAGGGCAGTACCCTGTAATTCTCAATATAGCGTGCCTATGTTTATGGGAAATACTGTTTAAACGACCCTTAATTAAAAAGCTGCAGAGTTTTTATTCATTTAATGGTATCATTTTTATATTCAAATTTATCATAAGGCTTTTAAATTTTCCCCTTTTAATACGATTTGAAATCTTAACTTTAAATTTCATTTTGTTCAGTTGACAAACAAAGAACATAAAACGTTTAAATGGCAATTTATCCAGATATCTAATCTTACTTTACGATCTTCTTTAGTGTGAAATTGAACTCATCGACATTTTATTCATTTATACTAAAACAGTGAGTGGCCGTTAAATAAATAAAAATCGATACAAGCTACGCACAATCTCGTTTTCCAAATATAGAGTAAACAAGGCGTAGTTAAATACATTATTACCACAGGGAAACCGGCTGGCAATTTTATCAGTTAAATGGCAGATATGAATACTTGAAACTCCACGTAAAAGGGACCGACTGACTTAGTTCCCAATTTTATGTGAAGTTATCTGTGTGTTCGTATGTACACGTATGGGAACAGAGCTGAGAGCTCGCTTAAAATCACCAATCAACGTGGACATAGTGTTTAACAAAACGTTTTTTGGAGTAGCGTATGTGACAACACGCGTTATATGTTAAGTGTACTTTAAGTGTTTTATCCACTATCGTGTAACTTAATACAGTTCCGGATTATAGTTTGGAGTGCTTACAATGTCACTACATAGAGCGTTGACCAGCTGGTTGCGGATTTCGTGTTTATTGATAATTTCTTGTCGGTTGTCGGCGTCGGAAAAGGTCCTCGGCGTGGAAACCGACGAGTTTGATTTCGACGGACTTCCGGGCGCTCAACACGAGTTTAAGATTGAAATTGGAGCCGGCAGGGAGGAATGTTTCTATCAACCCATCGTAAAGGGC
>VMBQ01013439.1:0-11293 GCA_007657795.1 Dreissena rostriformis | reverse complement strand
AAAAAAATGGGGAGGGGGATTCAGGGGTGGAGCGTGGGGTGGGGTCTGGGGGATGGTTTTGGTGGAGTCTATTGTTGTATGTCAGGTGTGTATTGTTTTGTCAAAGTATGAATCAAGAGACGAACTTGTTGATTTGTACGAGAAGCTTGTTTCTGGTCAAATTGACTTGAATCCGTCTACAGCAATAGGTTTTTAGATGAAATGTACACATCCTTCCAAAACGATAAACCAGCAATTTAAAAAAATCCAACAGCTGCACTTTGGCTACAATATTTTGAAATGGTAAACCTTTTAAAGAACAAACATTTAGCACAGCAGATGTAGGAGTGGATTCGTAAGGAATCAACACTTGACCCAGCAAATTTGGGTTGGGCAAAAGTACAGGGCAATCTCGTACCTATAAAGACCGATATCTAGGTTGTTCCTTAAAACTTTTCAACATAATCAGGTGTGAATGTAAGCAGAATTGTGACTCCAAAAGGTGCACATATATGAAAATGGACTCGAATGCTCCACTTCTTGCGGTAAATGTAAGGGTACACGTTGTTCGAACAGCACACAATTCATAAACTCGGATTCGGAATAGTTTTTGTTGAAAGAAATGTATACTAGATAACTAAACTACATAACTAAAGCATTGGCACTTTTGTTTAAACTCAGGATCAGTTTTGAAGTAAACCTGCCAAACAATTGGGTTATTTTCAAGAATGACCCGAAAGGCATATACAATTTCTCCGACGACTTTTAGTTTGGATCTATGGTGTTCAAAGTCTTATTTATATGGTTGATCAGATATTCTTGTTTAAGCTTTGGTGCTGTGTTCTTGTAATTAATGTATTATGTGCATGTTGCAATGTGTTCTTGTAGATATATTATTTTTGGTCATTTAATATATAGAGTTGTACACTATAAAATAGTATGATACCTTTCAAACGGATCATACATCCAGGAATGTAACAATATTCCAAGTTGTAATTATTTTGACCTTACAGTCAAGGATAACCCATGAAAGTGCAAGCACTTATTTCCAATGGGGTCCTTTGGTTTTGCTGAAGCGACAGCAAGTAGAAGAGACAGAATTGAGATACAAGGAATACGGGTGCGATACCCTAGCTCTTTGCGAATAGATCCCTTCGTTCTTTTACGTGCTCAGTGTATAGCAACGATACACGCGAGAATTACCTGGGTTTCATACCAGTACATCTCTAGTTGGGTGAGAACTTTAAGCATTTCTGAAATTTCCAGTGCCCCGGCCAGGGATTGAACCCACGACCTCTGGAATGGTAGACCAGAGTGTTACCACTCGACTACCGCACCACTTTAAGTGAGACTGCATGAACTGCACTGACTTGTAAATTAAACAGACTGAGGTTTTATTTCGGGTAATCGGGTATCTCATTTCTATCCATCCCAAAATAATGTAAACTTGAAAACGAATGATCTTAAATTACAAAGTCTTATGTTTTTATTACATTTTTTACAAATATTTTGTCACTGGATTTACCTTATACGTCCCTAAAAACAATAATGACTTAAAGCAGATATTCAAAGTATTTTTATAAAATGAAAAATTACTTATAATAAGTCAATAATCCTTTCTGTTACACTGTTTTCGGGTGCTATATGGACAATAGACGAAAAGTTCATGCCCACAAATGGCAGATATTTGCTTTTTGAATTAAATCAATTGTCTGCTAAAATTTGCAGCAGGTAATAATGAGTTAAAGCAATGATTTAAACTATTTTTATAAAAGCAAAATATAGTAAAAGCATACGATTACTTGTCCATGCCATAGAGATTCATTTTGATAAATAGAAGTTATTTAGAAAAAAAACAACATTTCTGTTTACGTTCACCGGGTATTGTCTTATTGTAGATACTGAAATACCCCACCCACTTTTTAACTATTGTTTGGTCAATAACTAATAATTTGACAATTTTAAGTTTGCTTAATAAACTTAAAAATGCATAATTATTGTTTAGTTTATTAATTCAAAACATAGGACACCTACAATTGCAGATTTGAAAACAAAAAAAACAGACCATTCACATTCATCAATTATGTGATTGAGTGTATATCTTTTTAATTTTATCCCGAACAGACACTAATAACAACTGATGTTTTTTTTAAGTTGTCCCCTTATTAGATTCTTCTAGACTTTTGATATGTTTAAGACTGAGGGTTGAAGTATCAAAGTCAGTCATCATACTTTCTGTTGCAATTTGTTTGAGGTTAAGCCTATTTTTGGGCTAGATTGACTGGACTAATAGCACGGGATACCCATTTGCATTGGTTTCAATAAAGAATTATTGTTCATAAAATCATAGGCACAATCTCCTTATTTAAAATTGGATATGCCACTACGGCCTTTTGTACTTTTTGTGAAACTGAATGTAAAACTGTTCGACATATATTTTTTGGAATGTAAGCATGTCAATCAGTTAATAACAGAACTGTTGTTCTGGATGTAATCATTTGTCGAACTTTGTAAATATGCCTTCCTTTATACTGGGACATGCAAATACTTTTGGACTTTTAATTTGTATTTGTTTAAATGTAAGTTTATTACTGTAAAATGAACAAAACTTTACCCACTCTTAAAGCAGAAACATTGTACCTGTCCTATCACGGCAATGAATTAAATGAAATTAGTTATTTTTATGATTTGCGAAAAAGTAAAGAATGGGAACTACTGTTACCCCTTTTCCAGTAGTTGTGATAACCGACTTAAGACGACTTGAAGTGTCAATCAATTCTTTAATTAACAATTCTTTATGTTGTAATGTAAAAACTCTGTACGGTGTGGAGTGTGATGCCCTCGATCCACACACATCTATTGACGAGGAAAATAAAATATACTGAACGGAAAAAAAGATGACGGCTTACCAGAATACAAACAGTCTTGTAGGAGTGGAAGGTTGGAAACTCTTTTACGCAGAAAATATAAGGTTTGCTCACACTGCGGAGATTCTTTCTTCTGTGAATGGTATTCATTTTTTCGATCAATGCTTTTAATTTCTTATTGTACATCGGCGAATGCTGTTTTACTTTTACACAAACAGCCCGTGCCAAAATGACCATTGAATAGCCTTTTCCCTTTGTCCGAAAATTCGTCGTTGGAAGATGTAGGCCAGAAAAAAATACTTTTCCAACATGTGAATTTGGGGACTTAGTTAAAAACTGTTTAGTTCAAATTCTTACTTCTTTTGTTATTGTACAGTTTCCAAAATATTTCAGTGTTTCAGCGTCAAAGGTTTTTACGATGACGTCTTGAAGACAGCTGTTTCGCTGCTTGAAAGGCGGAGATGCTGCCCATATGGCGTGCACTTTATGCTTTACTTGCCGAAGTTTGTCATGTGGTGATGGAACACGGTCGATGATTAAGAACACGTTATGTTATTGTTACAATGAATTAAGTTTAAAAGAACCTATGACATTTTTATTATGAATAAACGTGAATCAGTTCTTTTGATTTTCTGTATATTCTGAAGTTCCATTCAGACTTTTAGAAATAAGACCAATTGGGAGCATTGTTTTGTAAGATAAAATGTCTTGCATAATCAAAAGTTTGAATTAAACCAAAAGTTGTCTTTTTTCACAATCGTTCGAAGTTGTTTTAATGAAGCTGTGTTGATATTTGCTGATCTTTCATTATTGGAATACTTCAGTGCCTTGCCAACTTGTCCTTTAACGTCAGTTGTCACTTAGTCGGATATTGAAAATCTTCTTCTTGCCCAAGTTGGCAAGATTGTTATGGAGTATATGCCGCCCAATTAAAGATATGGCCTGGTGGCTGGAAAAAAACTTTGATGTGGTTACATTTACTTGTAGCATACAGTTAATTTGCTATCGCATTTGACAACACAAGCTTTGGCTTTTGTGCTCCTTGATTGCGGCAAAGCTATGTTTCGCTTTTTTAAGACTGCCTGCACAGAAAATGATGTATCGAACTGTATGTCTGCTGCAGAACCTTTGCCCGGATTCTAAAGACCTCGACTGAAATACTGCTGGCTGTTTGCCATCTGGTCTTCATTGACGGCAGACACCATGTCCAACATGTTAACTTTTGATTGCAGCAACGCGTCACTTGGGGGATTTATGTTGAGGCACGAAAGTACCAGCACCACATCCAACATTCATTTTGTTGACTTGAGCAGCGGAAGCGCAAGCATACTATTTTAGCTTGTTTGCGCACTTCTGACGTAGGTTGCGTAGACAGTTCATATTTGCTATGACATTCTCTAAATCAACGATGTCTTCGCTGTCTTTTTACATGTATCCGTCGCAGTTGATACTGAAGGGTGGTGCCGTTCGTTGCGTCTCCACCATTCTGTGAACGTATGTCTTCAGTTGTCGATTGGCTTGGTATGTCCTGTGAGGTTTGTCTTAGTCTTGAATGACCATGTTTAAACCATGACTATTTATTTTTTTGTTTTCGGGTATTTATAACGTTTTCTTACATAGTGTTCCGCCATTGCTCAGAATATTTCTGAATGCGAAAAAATATGAGTTTTCAAGGCAATATACAATTCACCTATCGTGTTTTATCAAGGCCTAATCAGCGCGTCTCTGCACCGTGTCTGTTTTTTTTTGCACCGACACCGCTTTTAAAGATTTGAGAGCGGTCATCCATTTATAATTAATTAAGATAACCTCCCTCGAATTGTTAGTCTTAATGGAAATACTCACTGTTGCTGTAAACGATAACAATATGATTCTCCTAAAGGCAGCATTATACGGTTTCAGCCCAATTATTCGAACTGGCAGGGGAGAATTTGCTTATAAAAAGGTATACATTGACAATGAGCAAAATTGTTTCCAAGCAAAGCCAGAGAAATGTGTTCTGCCATCGTGCATAGAAATTCATCCATGAGCATGCCTGGCTCTCGGTGCCTTTTTTGAAGCACATGTATTTTACATTCTGGATAATTGACCCCCAGTTTGCTCAGTTGCTAATAAGTAGTTGGTAAGTTGCGCAGCAAGGCATTTGGTGTTTCAGGTGCTCGCATGGGCAGGAAAGTTGAAACTTGACGTTGAAAATCACTTATATGGTCTCGAACATTGGTTTAATCTTGACCCTTAAAGGGACTGTAAACCACGAATGACGAAAAAGAAAAGTTCTTAAATACCGTTTTTTTTTTTTAAATATTATTAGTTTATATTGATTAAAATATCACAACTGGTATATAACATTACTTGAAAAAAATTGTTTTTTTTATTTTTACTTTTTTTTTTCTTTGTTTTTTACTGGGTATGTCTTCCGGGGAACTACCAGTTAACTATAAAAACCGCAAGTAGATTGATCATCATCATCACATGGTAAACCCAGGAATGCACATTGTGCATGCGTAGTGAATTGTATATATTTTATATATAAAATTATCAATCTACTTGCGTTATTTAAAGTGTGTATATCGTTATGTCACCTATTTCCGCGATGTACTTACGATTTCACATCGCGAAATTTTATTACCGAATATACTGAAAATATGAACTTTTTTCAAGTAATGTAATATACCAGTCGTGATATTTTAATTAATATAAACTAATAATTGTAAAAAAAAAAATACGGTATTTTAGAACTTTTCGTTTTTCGTCATTCGTGGTTTACAGTCCCTTTAAATGTGTTGATCATGCATGTTAAAACAATAGTGAAACCATGTGCATACTAGATTATTCTATACATTAATGTAGCTCCAGGCACAACAATTGTGAAATGGTGCTTGTTTTTTTAGGTGTTCACATTATCGGTGTCTGAAAGCCAGCTCTATCCCTGGCCCCTTCAGCTTGCGACTGAAGCTCAAAAAACCATATACCCGGTGGTGCCCAATAATGTCTACCTGACGAACAACAAGGTAAATTCTTTCTTTTTGTACAAAATCGATACTGTTGACTCTAAATATATATGTAGATTTCACGATTAAAGAATATTGTAAACATGGCGTTGTACGACTTAACAAATCTTACACTCAAACATTCATTGTTACAATTTAACTATTCAATTTTCGGATTTAAACAAAGGCAACATAACTGTAAGTTTTAAGATATTTGTGGTGAACACATTTAGTTGAAGACCTGACTCAGTGGCCAGACAGTCCAGGCCTTTAATGTTGAATCACAAAGCTTGCATATATTTTAACATGATCATTTTAAACAAATTGACAGCAGATTTAATTTGTTATGCCTATCATATTTCAGTTCCTATTCAGGTCTACATATTTGGTTCTATTTTCATAATAGCTGTTCATACCACAGTACGTTTTAAAGGCTTATTTTGTCACTGCTCGCATTGTTTTCAAAAGAAAGAGTCAAAGTTGAACTGCAACTTAATGCCAAAGATATATAAAAAAATGAGATGTAAGCTAACCTTTTATAGTTCTTTTGTTAGTTAACATTTGATTCCACATTCCAAAGTCCAAAAACAAAACCATTAAATCGGTTTATAAATGTCGGCCCATTATTATAAATTATGCTTTGTAACTGAATTATAAATCGGTCGTATTTGGTTATCCTTGGCCTTCTAGACAATACTGAATATAAAGTAGTTCATACCAAATGTCTAGACTTAAGCTTTTTGGCACGATACATTTTGCTGATTGTCACAAATCCATATGCAATTACTATACTCAGGTGCACAATTTAAATATCTTGCCAAAAAGTATCAACATGATTACACGGTGTCATGCGCAAGAGTCAGGCCCAATCTAAAGTAATGTTTACGTGAAAGACATTGAACGTTTGACCCTGTCCGTATTCTTAAATTAATCCAAAAGCCCTTTACTTATCCACATTTTAATATAAACACACAAAAAACACACACATACAAAACATATTACCATACAATCAGGTACCATACATGGTAGCAAGAAAAAAAAATGAATACAAGTTGAATACAAAAAAATCTTCACTTGGATTTAAAAGGTTTTAAGTTGGTAAAAAAATATAACGTGCTACAACAGGTTGTTCGGGTTTCTGATAATAAAACAGTATTTTGAACAAACTGATTTTCTCAACATGTTCCTTTGACAGGATTATTATTTTGCCTGTTTGAATATAAGACATACATCCTTATTTGAATCTTTGACATTTGTTTTGAAAATATTAATTTTGCCAAACTTTTAAAAGAGAAGCTGCATGAGTTCATACAGTTTCAAGGATTACATTAATACTTGCTATAATGAGAACATAATCATAAAAGGTAATAATTCTGCCAAACCAGACCACAGTCACATTAAATTCATTCAAAATGAAAGTTTGATAAAAATCCACCCAAAAGTAAAACAATTATTTACTACACACAATTTCTGACACTACGTAAGGACGGATAGACGAGTACGCTGCTTAAAGAGACTTGTTCAAAGATTTTCTTTTTTTGAATAATGTCAATGAATGTATATACTAACAAAACTATATTTGTTGGTATAATTTCATATAATTATAATATAAAAAATGAATAAAAAAGATCGCCCTCCCGGGGATTCGAATCTGGGACCTTTACGAGCAACATCTAATTCGCTACCATCCCACCTCTAAGGCTTTTGATAATAACTGCCAATTTTAAGCATTATTATAAACTATTAAAAGCGTTACAAACGCTTTTTTATTTTAACGATTAAAATTGATGAATATACATAAACGAACCAACTATTTTTAAACATTTTTTTAACTCAGGAGTGTTCTTTGTCTTTTTTGAATACAATGTATAGATCTCGTTAATCTTTAAATCTATGATATTTTTGTTGAAATTGTCATTTTGCCACACGGATACAAACGTTCTTTTAAATTTAATGCTTCCCACGTTCAGAGGGAATAAAACACTGACTGCGGTTTTCGAACACCGATTGTTTCCACTCCTAACATATTTAGTGAACAAATATTGCGGTTACTGTTCGTAACAATAGAGCCTTTTGTTAAATCCATTTTAATGTTTTAAGGATAATGCATGCATTGTTCCAAAATTGATTGCTCATTAATTAATGGGTAAATTCTGACAGTTGATCATAGACTGTAAATAGATCATAATCCCTCCCCAAGGAATTGAACAATTGAGATGGTTCGATTTCGCAGGCACTGAACATGAACTTTGATATTTGTACAAACTCGTGTGTCTGACCGAGTTTGCAAAGACAATTCCACTTGATCAACATCGATATCCAACTTTTTAATTTTTGAAAACGGTTGTCCAATAGCTAATATATTCTAGCCTAAAGATTATTTGAATATACCGTACGGATAAATCAAGCGCACAGATTAAGTGATTTTAATCGGAATAAAAGTTTAACATTGACTTATGTGGCGTGTTCTGAGAAAACTTGGCAAAAGGCTTGGGCGTAAATTGTCATCCCAGATTAGCCTGTGCAGTCCGCACAGGCTAATCAGGGACGACAATTTCCGCTTTTATGGAATTTTCGTTTACATGATCTCTCTTTTTAGCGAAAATCAAGTTTAGGCGGAAAGTGTCGTCCCGGATTAGCCTGTGCGGACTGCACAGGCTAATCTGGGATGACACTTTACGCACAAGCATTTTGCCCAGTTTCCTCAAAACACGCCACTTAAGCGTAGATCGGTTATCCTCATTCAATTCTAGCTTCACTGAACGCGGCTCTGGAAGTGTAATATTACAAACGCACGCGAGAAGTGGGGTTATTTAAAATACCCATTTATTTCACCTTTTACTACTCTCTATTAGTAATAAAAGCGAGATAATATACNATTCTGGAGACAAGGTCGGGCGACCGGAAACGGACCTATTTTTTTATTTGGCCTAAGCACAAAAAAACGTGCAATTATCAGTTTACATATTTAATCAAAGTTAAATGCATAAGCTTTAACGAACACAAACCTTATCCCATTCTAGTTTATTGATTGATTTATTTTTAGTTCTTCACGAACCGTTTGGAATTTACGTGAAAACATCTAGACTTGTCTAATTTAATATTTTAGTAGTTTAAATAGAATTTGAACAAGCGGCAAACATGGTAGCACGAGGACAACCGCCCATGCGCTGTTGTGCAATTCTATCGTGCGACAAGACTACGCACACTTTAACATTTTGCAAGTGTTTTTTTTTTCAGATTCATTATATTAAAATGAAACCTTCGGGGTTTTGCCAAGCAAAGTGCTTAGTATGCAAACGAGGGGTGTGCTTTATCATTGCATGCGTAATATTGAATATTCCGGACATGCAAATGCAAATGATAACAAAAACGATTTTAATAACTGGTATTTGTTTCTATTTTTGTAAGAAGGCAAATTTCACTTTATTAAAAGAAACTATTTAAATAAATCGTATTTTTAACAAGGGATGCAACAGGTAAATCGGTTAACATACTGTGCGATCGGTTAACAGGTAACAACCTTTAGAAAACAGTTAACCTGAAACGTTGTTTAAATAAATTAAATACAGTTTTCATGGAATAAATCATACGACGTTATGAGACTGTCTTCTGTCACCGTGTGGTCTAAGCTTATAGTACTGGAAAAGAGGCGGAGTTACCTGAACCTCTTTAGGAGGCGCTTGTGCAATGCGCAAAGCTAATCAAGACCGTAGTAACATTATTTGGGCTGATCCGTTTTGATGAATATTCCAATTGACAGCGGACGTCACCGGTTGCCTTTTTTGGCGTTGGCTAAAATTTCATGAAGTCCCAAGGACGGAATAAATATCGCACTTCGTGTTTAGGATCGGCAGTCTTCGAACAACATTGGTAGCTTGTGAATTGTCAAAGGTGAGATAGTTTCTTTTTATTTCATTTTATTGTTTTATTTTAATTTTTTATTTTATCCTTAATGACTTACGAATTTAATTTCATTGTTGTATTATTGTTCGATTGCTACAGAGATTGTTAAATATTATACGGTGGTGTTGATGAATAAGATATTCTAACAGATGTTTGAAGTTTCTTTAAGGTTTCTGGTTAAATCAAGACCAATAATGTTATTATAAATGTATGTATACACGAACATAACTAATAACATTTAACTTATTAGCGAGCGATAAGGCGCGCACACTGTAACAAGTGATTTTAGATGCTTAGCGCTCGTTATTGGCAAGTTCTCTATTAGTTTGTGTTAGGTTAGTACCATTTGATATGTTTAATGATATAATTCATGTTTTCATATTTTATGACGTAAAATATGTAATCGGCACAAATTGCGTACAGATTGTTTTACATTATTTTACAAAAGACGTTGTTGGGGCTGTCGTTTCTAATGTAAATAATAAGTAATGTATTTACAATCTTAATATTATAGCACGTTTTTATAATATACATTTATGCAATAATTGCGTCGAATGGTTGAATTTGTTGCGTTAAAATGACGCTTGGAAATTATATAAAAAATCGCTGTTTTAATGAATTCGAGCTCAAAGCGTTTTTTTTCTGACATAAACTAGATTACATTAACAAGATGTATATCTGGCTTCACATTTATTTATTTATTTATATTACTATTATAAATCAATTAATATCCTCTTCTTTTACAAGCATTTTACGTTATGAGTAAATGTGTTGCCTAACTGAAAAGACAAATAAATTCTTTCTTTATTAGATATTTTCTTGATCATTTTCATTTATGGAAATAATGTGTCATCAGTTACTCAACGTTGCACATTTTGGCTGAGTTCTGTTGTATATAGACGAACAATTTCTCAAAATTCGATCCTTACTTTAGCGGTCCTTCTTTTCTTGCTAAAGAGAGACATTGCATTTTAGCTTGCAAATATCTATAACTTAAAAAAAATGATATTATATAATTTAAACATTTAGTTTTAAGTATATAAGAATATCCGGTCTTCACTGTACGGGAATTTATATGTTATTAATGCTTAATAAAAATACAAGCCATCATGTAGACTTCTTCCCCGTAAACATGAAGAAGGCGTCAATTGTGTGCGTAACGTCACACAGCTCTAAGTGTTAACAAGCATATCTTAATTGCATCTTTCAAATAATAGATTTATTATAATTTCATATGGTCGTTTTTAAAATTGTGGCACAATATATTCCATTTTAATTTCCCGCAACGATATCTATTCATACGACACACGAACGCTAAATTGGTACATGAACCGCAAACGATATCTATTCATACGACACACGAACACTAAATTGGTACATGAACATGCGTTGAATATATTGTACCACAAAAAAAATAAAAAGAGCATTTTGTGTCTTGTTAAATCTATGTTACCAGAGCACATCTAGCGTTGAAATTTTGGATATTGCTATAAGGAACACTGATTGTTCATTTCTTAACGTTATTTTACGACATATTTTCCAAAATATTCG
>VMBQ01013438.1:6108-16618 GCA_007657795.1 Dreissena rostriformis | reverse complement strand
AGTAGTAGTAGTAGTAGCAGTAGCAGTAGCAGTAGTAGTGGTAGTAGTAGTAGTAGTAGTAGTAGTAATAGTAGTAGTAGTAGTAGTAGAAGTAGCAGTAGCAGTAGCAGAAGCAGTAGCAGAAGCAGTAGTAGTAGCATTAGCAGCAGCAGTAGCAGTAGCAGGAGCACTAGCAGCAGCAGCAGTATGGGGATGCGGATGTTCTTTGACTAGTCAACTTATTTATTATAAACTGGAACATAATTTAGCATTTGGTAGTCATATGATAATTATGTCTTTGTGAATCTTAAGTCACACATGGTTTAATATAAATGTTTCTTAGAACGAGATTTTGACCCAGCTGGTCAAAAATGCCTATTTTCATGCTTAGCTCTTATGATGAAAGTGTAACATTTGATCAATCGAAACCTGAAATTTGAGCGCTCAATTTTTTATATTGACAAAGTAATGACTATTTTTCAAGTTTATGGTCATTACACAAATTTCGGATAGCTTATTTAAAAGAGCAATATGAGTTGATGATTTGCATAACATGTTATGTCCCTTTGATTACTATAATGCTCACCAACAATGCTTTTGTAAACAGTAAAACACTTTAGTACAGTAGGGAGCAACATCGAAATCAGATAAAACATCAAAATATCATAGTTTCCTTGGAAACCAGTGTATTTCATATATTTATCATGATATACGGCATAGCAATAATATAGATAGCAGCAAATGGAAACAGATGTGTAAAATAGCTTTCTATACTGTTTTTGTTATTGTCCGAGCCAAAACACATAAAATTGACGAAAGTTCTGAAAATGTATACATTGGTCTCAACTGTTATATACACCAGCTGCGTATGTAGAGTATTTTACAGAAATGAGATGCTATTCTTCCAATAACTGCGCATCACCAATCACAATTTCTTTCGAAACTTTACAATTATGTTGTACTTCTCTTAAGAAGCTTTACACTATTTTAATATGTCAACCAATCAAGGGACATAACACATATGTATAGAGATATAATGGTGTCTACTAAAATATGTGTTGATGTATTTCAGTTTTACATGTGTAAATCAATTTGAAGACCGATTAAAACAATTAATGCTAAGACAATGGATTTGAGGGTGTAGGAGAATGCATGACACTTATTGAATTTCATTTTTTACAAATCTGAACACACAATTTTTTTGGAAGAGCTTTAAAAAACATTTTGTCCTAACCTGAGCAACATTTTTGAAAATCTTCACCTGTAACGTAGATCTTATGATTGTACAACTCACCAGAAATTATTGTTTTGTTTTTGTAAAACTATCACTTATTTATTGAAAATGCACATTATTCTCAATTAGATTCGCGAAATGTAAAGAAAAATATACAGTACTGAGCGTACATAGAATTACATGTTTTTAAATTTACGTGCGGGAAAAATAGCAGTGCATTCATAAGATTCACTTAATATACTTTAACATTCATAATATTTGTACTTGTGAATGACAGACTGAATAAATTCAACAACAAGATACTCATTTTCTCCATTATAAACTTCACATTCACTCATATCAAATAACATGCATTTGTGTAATTCTTTGATGACAAATGGCCTATTAAGTCTGCAATACAACACTTTACATGCTAAATAAAGTATATCACAACACAATATGAACACATTATATTTTCCGTATTATCATCATCACACGCTCAAACTGACAGTCACATGTAAACTTGGTAAGTCCAACTTGCACACGTATCGCCAAATTCATTTGTGAACATCTGCAATAAAAATGATTTATTGATCATTCTCAACCATCTAAAAACACGTTAGTTATACATCACTTGAGTAGTAACGATAGACATTCACCCAACTTATTGAAATCGAAATATATCTGACAGGTAACCTTTGCCTATGTGCAGCTATATTTCTTATTAAAATTAATCTTTGCGAAAATGAATCCTCCATATTTTCACAGTGAACAAAGCATAACCAATGCTTTAAATCAAACCAATACAACAAAGTAGATTCTTTATTAATAAGTTAAGCATACGTGTATTGTATTAGCGGCGTCATAGTGTTGCACACGGATGATCTTTGTTGGTTACACGGTCTTTCCCCGGCATAATTGTTTCATCAAGAGCTTAAACTTCTTTTCTCTCTAGAAGTATAATACATTTGTCTTTCAATACAAAATTATTTTTTTAATCAAATCATCCATACCTTCTATGAAGATAATCATGTGTTTTTTTAATATGTACATGACAATAAGGTAAAATTCTAAACACAAATAAGGTAAACCTTTCTGGTATAAGTCATGTCCAACCTCCTGATTATGAATACATCTTTGAGTTACCACAGTTTGTTATTCTTCCGAATTTGGATCTGATTGCGGCACACATCTGCATCTTGTTAGCTCACCATTGAAAATCCTAATCACTGCGCCCTGAATAAANCCTGAATAAAAAAAAAAAACATAACAAAATATATGTGTTGTTATGGTAAACATAAAATTAATTTATATCAAAGAAACCAAATTCCGCACAAGTAATGTCTTTTCAATCTAAATGATATACTAATAAGTCAAAAAACAAAGTTGTCAAAGGATGCTACCTGTCAATAACGCCTGGCAAACAAATAATCGAAAAATGCACTTTCAAATAGATTTACATATAATTATGTAGTTAGTAGTACATTTTAATAGCGACTTTCAAACGTTTGTATTTCTACCTTCCACATGTATAGTAAAGATTGTTATATCCTCATTTATCATCTGTTATATAATAGTAGAATATTTTGAGGGAAATGTTGCAAAAAATATCAACGGCATATAAATAGAGAAAATACTGTCAGTACAGAAAAGATCAACAACAAATCATTTTTAACGATAATTTAAGATTTTGACAACTTCCGGGTAAAACAGACAAAGAAATATCGTCTACAATCTTCATTATGACAACAAAAACGGCTCATACAGACAGCATTATTGATGAAGAGATAACATACAAAAACTGACCATACAAACATTTTTTTTTGTAACAAAAACAAACAAGAAGAAAACTCCTACCTTTACAAAAAACAGGAAGTTTATCCGAAAATAAACAATGTCGATCTGTGCGTGTGTGTGTGTGTGTAAGTTTATGATATCCTTCCGCACCTGAGGCTGCATTATGTGTGGACCGGAAGTGTATTTGTTATTAAAAGATTGTTAATTTTGATTAGGTCTTGTGTTGAAGGGGAAATCCGGAGTACCCGGAGGAAACCCAACCTGGCCGGTATGTTGACCACCATCAAAACTCACATGCTTCCGGGAACACAGCTAGTGTTCTGTAGAAAAAAATCTGGTTCATGTTTTATATGTCAAGCATACATTTATAAGTATTTAAGCGATTAAAGTAGTGTTTTTGTTTTCTATTTCGGGGCTTAGCTCTATTAGTAGTGAAGAGAATCTTACTTAAGTTCATATTATGACACGGACAGCTGAAATGCAGTGGAAACATCATCTCATTTTGTCATAGATTTTATTGGTATTGTATCAAACGAAAACCCACTTCAATACAATAATATAAAAACTGTTTGCAATTATGCTCTTTTAAACTAGTTATCATGTGAAATCATTGCTTGTTAATTCAAGGACCAGCTATCTTGCTGATCCATAATTCGCGGTTATCAACAACCCGTGTGTCATAATAATGTTATTGGAAATAATTAAAAAAGAGTAACGTCTCTTCAATTTAAGATATCAATAATAAGAGGATAAATGCGGTAAAAGAAAAAGTATTTGCTATCAATAATATCAAAAACATGTAATATGTAATACCAATTGTTGGTAGTAATAATATTTCTACGCCTGGTGATCAATTTATAGCTGCAATATATCTTTATACTAGATGTTAAATAAGAGATCAAATGCTTGGCTACTTACAAATGAATAATCTATGAACGTTTGTTTTACCGGAAATTGCAAGCTATCATAATTTAACATGTATGATAAATATTGTTTTTTTATTTTTATTTTGCATAAGCTGTGTATGTGTTTTTTTTAAAGGATAAATATGTTACATATACTCATTGTTGAAACGAATACTTTTTTTCCAAGAGAAGAAATGTCCTTGTCTAAAATATTGGTTCAAACTTATGAGTGACATATTTATCAAACAGATGCCCGAGGTTGAGAACTCTTGTTTCATTAATTGTTCATAGTTGCATTTAAATAGGACACGGCGCTTCATATACTTAAAATGAAAGTACGATACAAATATGCATATTGATTGAAAATAAATTGTTAGAAAGCATCTAAGCCGTATAAGTATCTATTTTGAACGAAGCTCATAGAAAACAAATTGATTTCACTGTTTGCCAAATCTAAAATGTGTATATATTGCATGCTTATCATAACGCAATCACTGTGATACTATTTATAACCTATTTTAATTTTCTACAAAAAGTATCAAATGAGTCCTGTAATAATGTCTTAATATATTTTGGACTAAAATAGAAAAACAAATATAGGTCACACTAGTCACATAGCAATATTTAAACCATCGTGGTTGACCTCATATTATAATTATGCCGTCGCAAGATGGAGAAACGGACGACATAGAAACAAACCACCGAACTTGAGTATGGTAAATTTCATATAACCATATATTAAGATGTATCTATGTTTCTCTATTTTAAATCGTATCACTCGCCTTAATAAAAAAGATAAAAGTAACAACGTGTACGTTGGAAGGATCAAAAACCATGTCGTGAATTGTTTTTACAAGAACAGAACAGAATAGTTTATTTGTTACTTAAGCATATACAGCTCATCGCCATTGACATTCATTTACAATCACAACATGCGTTTGAACTAAATACAAAATATACATAATTTTGAAGAACAATCAATTTACATAGACAGGCAATACAAAATGCTTTCGTGAGAAAGTCACATGGTCACATACTACTACTACTACTACTACTACTACTACTACTACTACTACTACTACTACTACTACTACTTCTACTTCTACTACTACTACTACTACTACTACTACTACTACTACTACTGCTACTTCAAGTTATTAGTTTTATTTTGTATACTAATTTTAGTTATTATATTACGGATATAATACTTATAATCATATTATTCATACTATTTTAACTATTACTTACACTACTAAGTATACTAATTATCATTATAATGATAATAATTGATAATAATTTTTATATTGCTGTCTAATTGTTAAACGTTCACTAAAATTAACCAGTTAATTATAAAATAATTATTATTGAACTTACGATGTTGATGATTTTGATGTAAATAATTATTACTATAAAGATTATAATTAGTAAGAAGAGAGCGATTATGATAATATTGATTACGATTATGATAGTGATGAAGGTTATGCTGCTGCTGCTGATGATGATGATGTTGATAGTGTTGTGTGTTTTTTATCATTAAGAAGACGAAGAAGGTGCTTCTAGTACTGCTGATGATGAAGATAACGACGATTATTCTGATGATGATGAAATGAGAAAGGCGGAGGAGTGAAGTTTAAACGTTACCTGCATCTGCGCTCACTGCCAATACAAATCCAACAATAAACAAAGTGAGCCTTTCTTGGTTAGGCATAATGAAATAATCACTGCTTGAAAGACTCAACTGATAAAGTTTAGAACAGTTTATTACAGGCGCGTCCCATTCAATGTTAACGACTTCGACCACAACATTTCTAAACTTTCTTTTATAGATGTAAAAACACTAGGCTATGGAAATTAAGCCGCGTGATATTAATACAGAAATATTTTCCTTGTAAAAAAGGTGCGGTTTATAGTCCGCTTCGAAAACGTATGCATCTTCAACCGACTTCGACATTAACCCCCCCCCCCCCATNACCAGGCAGCCACGACACATTGGCTTATTTCCCTCACAGGTACCCATTTATACACCTGGGTGGAGAGGAGCAAGCGTGGGATTAATTGTTTGCAAAAATCGGACTTTTGATATTAACGGACATGACTTATTATTCATATACGGAAGTTTTGTCACAGGTACTAAGATTTTTTAGATTTCACAATACATTATATGTGTTTAAATGGGGTAGATAGTAAAATCGTAGGATTTGAAGTACATGTGGATGTTGTAAAATTCAAAATAAACATTTGTGATACTTTTGACGACATGTTAACAAAAAAATGCTAACAACACTTACCACACTAAAACCAGGAAACTGAATCTAAGTTCATATTAAGCAACTTGTATTGGCTAGATTTGACACATTGAAGACATAACACCTCCATAATACAAAAGTGCTTTTACTAATTTATTTTGACAATAACCTCTCATCATCAATCAAAATAAGCTACCAGTGAGAAAAATATGACAGCGAAATCAGCATTTTAGTCAATAAGTTGGTTTTCTCAAAGATAAAGGTTTCACTTAGAGGTTAAATGTCAAATTCTGCCACAGACAGCTTGTGTTTCACATAGGCGTAAATTGTAGACATAATTTAAAATTGGTGAATTTATGTCTGTATTATTATTCTCTTACAGCGTTCGTGATGTCTATCAGACCATGTCTTCAGTAACTGGTGACCTTGACGGCAAGTGAGCTATTAAGGACTACCCTGGACTATCAAACCCTCATGTTTAATTTGAAAGTGATGCATCAGCATTTGAAACAGATTTTATTTTTATATTGACGTCACGTTTTGCAACAACATAGTATACATTTTTCATTGAGACAGAAATATTAATGCACTGCTAGTTACAATTTGAAGTCGCGCCCAGCTTGGACACGCCATCTCAANATTAAACACACTTGTGATGAGTAGCGGAATAATTTCGCCACCACTGGTATGATTGTTACTCTTACTCTCTCGGTGCTCGGGTGAGATTTATTTTGGGGTATATCAGTGAATGTGTATTTTGTGGGGGGCTGCAGTTGTGAGTGTGTATGTTCGCGTGAGTATGTACACGTGTGCGTGCGTGTATAAATAGTTCAACTGTTTTAAATGCAAATATTTGTTTCTTGTTTTTTAGGATAGTCCATGCTTTTCCTAAATTCTATATCTGTCTTCCATACTTTCGGACAAGTATGAACCTCAGACGATGAGTTCAATTACATGGAAGCGCAAGTAAGTAACCAAATACTAGGAAATTATTTATAAACACAGCTGATTAATTTTTTGGTCAATGCTGTTGTTAGACATAAACTTTGGGAAACGACTTAACACATTCAGAAATGTATAATATAAGATGTGTTTTCATTTTCTAATTTTTCATTGTTAAAGACATTTACTGTTTAATATTACTGCTCTTAATAGCATGGGCTCTATTAGTAAAAAGTTGATTGGGTCACATTCAGAGGTCTGCTGTTATAATTGAATGAATGAATAATGTAAGACGATACTCTCGTTTTGTTTTTTGTGCTCGCTATTTAATGCATGATACTCGCCATTAAATTTTAACATTCAGCTTATACCGAAGAAAAACACGTAAAACCGAAAAAAAAAACACCCGCGGCAAACACAACATTCGACGTATCTGTATTGAGCTCGGCATATACACGATTACATTTTAATAACATTTTAAACACCTTTAGTTTTTGTCTTTTTTTAATTAAACTGTTAGTATATTTTCGTCTTAAACCCACACAAAATAAAGTATTAGTTTTAATATGTATATTGGCGATAGTCTACCGAGTGTATTATGGACAGTTAGGGCAACTCGTTGTTTCCTGGATTTGTCCTCCGAATTGCAAGGGTGTTAGGACACTTCTTTGTTTCGTATAAACAACATCGGAATCATAGGGAAGAGAACGCGAAACACACGATGAAAAGTAGCGAAATCACGTTGCGATAAAACTGGATCATGATGCCATAACGCGAGATCACGATTCTAGATCGCGAAATTTAAATCGCGATTTGTCCTTGTAATTCACAGGTCAAAGGTGCGAAGTTACTGTGTGCAGTTGTGTGATAACTATCCGAAAATATATACCAACATCGGTTTGTGTTTATGCATATTCAACATTTAGATTAACAAGGACTATAACGCAAAATCACGATGCGAGGGTACGATAGTATCACGCAATCACTTTCGCGATATTGCGTTATGATTGTGCGTTATCGTCCTCGTTTCGAGTAAAATTAAGAGATCGAAATGCAAACAACGAAGGTCCCGAAGGAATCATTGTGCTCTAAAGAAAATACTGATTAACTTCCTTTGAAATATTCTTCAATTAAGCACCTGTGTATGGCTTTGTTGAATGAACTTATTTTTCAATATTTCGTATACAATTGTTTTGGATGCATAGATCTGTTTCTCAGAAATTCTTACGTGCAAAATTACTCGTAAGTGCAAAACGTTCACGTTGCAGAGTTTCTATAAAAAAAAATGTGTACACGTCATATAATTTACCATACGCATTGAACAAGAAAGCAAATGGAATCGGCGAGTAAGCTGAACGTTTGCTCTGACGAACGAGTTTTTAAGCCAATCTTCTGATTGACATAAAGGATTCCGCTGATAAATGCTGATGATCAAATGTTAATCAAATTTTGATAACAAATACTTTGCTCAGTTAATAATATATATTTTGATCCTGAGTATATATGACTTGTAGCATATTTGATCATGTTATTAAATATGTCAGTGTCTGTCTTGTATTGATTCGAACGAATTTAGTTAACGTTCATGTTATCTTCTTATTTCGATATAGAACTGAATCGATAAGTCAAGCTAAATGGAGAAAATAGAAGTCGCATTATATTTGAAGGACATAAAACGGATGTATCGTTAACAAATGATGCTTTATATAAATGGAAACGGACCATATTTTAATATAATGACACGGTGATCAGGTTAAATGAAAACACACATAATATATACACAATACTATCAAACAAGGACAGAACTTCAACTGGAATTTAACTGAAGTTCAGTTTTTTTACAAAAACAGTGTAAGCAAAACAAACGCAAAACCCTTTATGGAGATTTTTTTAATAATTTGACTACATTGACTACATTGATGTATTACATACACGTGTAAACTAAATAACATTATTTATAAAACGATTGCATCCAATCAGGTTTTCATGAAATGTTATCAAATAGTAAAATATAATGAAAACAAAGAAACCGAATAAACATTTCTTGAAAAAGGATTGCCATACCTATATTTTTAGATCGTCAAATATGTAAACCTATATACGTTCTTTGAATAAACAATATTCACTGCAAATGATCTTCAGCGGAATTCAGAATGTATATATGAATATACAATAATCATGTTTTATGTGAAAACTTGTTTTGCAACTGACCAATCTCAATTTATGTAAATGTATGTATTCATATAAAGCAAAGCTGTATATACGTTTTGATAAAAGTGAATACATTCACATAGTGATACCAAGAATACAATTATTTGTGAAACGCTTGCATTCAATCAGGTTTTCACGGAATGGTATAAGTTATAAAATAATAAAGTATTATACAAATACGGAAACCAAACAGATACTTGTTGAAAAAGAATACAAATATAAATATTGGGTAAAAGTTGGCAAAGAAATTTAAATTATAGCAAACAGCTATAGAATTTTCAAATTATTACCTATGCGCATATTCCGGCCATTTAGCATTTGAATTCTACCGCTACTTGAATAAAAATAATCATGGTAACAAGGGAAAAACATCACACATTTAAAGATGGGGAAATCGTCATTTTTTCCGAAATATGCTTATATCTCTGGTTACAAACTAAAATATTGGCTCTGTTTTACAATCGACAGATTATCAATAATCTCAAATCCAAAATGTTTTACAATACGAATTATGTTTTAAATAAAAGAATAGTTGTGTTAAAACTCCTTTTAAAGAAAAACACCTCGAATTTGTTATTTTAATTTTCAAACAAACTTTAAAGTAAACATCAGCATATAATGAAGTGCTAACCTCACATGGTCATTATCTGCAGACAGACAGACAGTAAGTTTATTTGAGTCTCACTTTTATACATTCATGGTATATAAAACATGTAGCAAATTAAACAAGTTCATGTATAAAACCACTCTAAAAGAGTTACGAGAGACTATAGAATGTATGAACCTATGTCATATAAGATGATATTACTAAACAATAAAAGGATAGGTAAAATAATAAAAAAAATATTTATCTACGTTTGTATGTACAACATATACACAAATATATCTATGCATATGAATATATAATATTTACAACATCATAATAACAAAATTCAATATTAATTATTTATACATGTAATTACGTCTTAATCTTAGTATTTCATGACAGGTTTTGGCACTATATTTTACCATATTTTCATCGGATAGTAGGAATGAAATCTTATCAGGCACTGAAAATGAACTGAAATCATTATTGATGGATGTCGCTTTTAAAACAATTTCATTTCTCAAGGTATTGTACAATGGACATTGGAGTAAAACATGGGTTTCGTCTTCCACCATAGTTTTACAGTAAAAACAAGTTCGTTGTTCTAAAACAATTCCCTGGTAACGGCCAG
>VMBQ01013437.1:5233-16834 GCA_007657795.1 Dreissena rostriformis | reverse complement strand
TAAGTAAGTAAGTAAGTAAGTAAGCAAGTAAGTAAGTAAGTAAGTAAGTATGTAAGTAAGAAAGTAAGTAAGTAAGTAAGTAAGTGAGTAAGTAAGTAAGTAAGTAAGTAAGTAAGTACGTGAGTACGTTAGTAAATCTTTTTCTTTTTTTCCATCGATGCGGACTGCACAGACTAATCTTGAACGAAACTTTACGCACATGCATTAAACTCCCTTTTCACAGAGCAAGGTTAAATTATATAATAGAATTTGAGTAATTATATCAGGGAAGGGAACACAATCAAATAGCATTAATCACATGATAAAAATATATGAATGAGCATAATACAATGTGCAAATTATTGTTAAATGTTAGGCCAATCTATTAATTTNAAGTAAGTAAGTAAGTAAGTAAGTAAGTAAGTAAGTAAGTAAGTAAGTAAGTAAGTAAGTAAGTAAGTAAGTAAGTAAGTAAGTAAGTAAGTAAGTAAGTAAGTAAGTAAGTAAGTAAGTAAGTAAGTAAGTAAGTAAGTAAGTAAGTAAGTAAGTAAGTAAGTAAGTAAGTAAGTAAGTAAGTAAGTAAGTAAGTAAGTAAGTAAGTAAGTAAGTAAGTAAGTAAGTAAGTAAGTAAGTAAGTAAGTAAGTAAGTAAGTAAGTAAGTAAGTAAGTAAGTAAGTAAGTAAGTAAGTAAGTAAGTAAGTAAGTAAGTAAGTAAGTAAGTAAGTAAGTAAGTAAGTAAGTAAGTAAGTAAGTACGTGAGTAAGTTAGTAAATCTTTTTCTTTTTTTCAATCGATGCGGACTGCACAGACTAATCTTGAACGAAACTTTACGCACATGCATTAAACCCCCTTTTCACAGAGCAAGGTTAAATTATATAATAGAATTTGAATAGCATTAATCACATGATAAAAATATATAAATGAGCATAATACAATGTGCAAATTATTGTTAAATGTTAGGCCAATCTATTAATTTAGAGAGTGGAGTTTAGAACGGTTGTACCCGCTCATTAGATACGCTCGATCCACGCTCAATGCTGCCTCCCGATAATTATCAAATCGACCAATACGGTAATAGACTTTTATTTAGTCGGGTAAACTGGCGGGAAGGTTCTCCAACATTTGATTGGCTGTTATAAAGCTCAATAAAGGTCAAAACCCTTGGTGAGACAGCGACAACGAAACAAGCAGTTTGATGGTCTAGTATTCTTTGGACGATTTTCCAGTTTATCCATTTGATCTATTTATAGAGAGATGTTATTAGTTAGGTTGCACTTTACTAAAAAAAATGATGCAAACAGTGAAGTGTACATATTACGTTCCCTGAATAAACAGTATCATATTTGTTGTGTCATCCGGATGAGATCGTGTCTCTATTAATGAACGCTCAAATGTACCTTTTACAGAACGATCGATTCTAAAACTCTTAATTTTATATTTACTCGTCGCACTTGATCACGTACAATCACTTTGTACCGTTAATTTTAGTCTCGTGAGCTTTTAATGAATTCTTTGATCGTCGTGATGAGTTATTGATTACCAAGTTAAACATTGCGGTATAGTTCGGCATATTCAACACGCTCTACAAACTAAACGGTGTGCTGGAAAAGCTATAATACTGGCCGGAATCGTTTTATCTAACAATCACTTTATCTTTGACATGTTGGTATGAAATTGAACTTTGATATATGGGCAATCGTCACTCAAACCACATGTTCCGCCAGATGGCTCCCCACATGACAGTCGGTCTGCCAAGTTAAGAACGTTGATGTCCGATAGTGAGCTCGTCCTTTCAGCCAAGTATTCTGTTCTTGACGGGGGCATTTAGTGAACATATGTTTCTAATTTTGAAAGTATGCAAAAATAAATGGTATATTAGTAATTTGAGCAATTGAAAGCTAGATGGTGCCAATTATTTAACGTTCACATCACATGATGACCTTTGGCATTGAACAAAATATGTTCATCTCTACATGTGTAGGAAGTGTTTTTGTAAAATGCCTTTTGTATGTAGGTCGTGTCAATCCGGGTGGATGCAAGCTTGGAAAACGATGCTCGCACTAACGCGGGTAAACCGCACCGCCATTTTTATAACTTGTATAAATTGATATACAGAAAGCAGTCTCGATACAAATATCATTTTACATTGGATTCATAAAGGCAAACGTCAATCGATATTTTCTTGATAGATATTTATTTGATAATTATGTAGAAATAATAAATAATGTCGTATAGAAAAAAAGCTTCATCTAAATTGTGTTTTGTTTTCAAGTTGAACGTTGTTATATTCAACATTTTATTTAACGAAAGACATGCGTATTATTTGGTTTATCATTGACCAGTATAATCACTAAACACACGTCACGTTACTGCTAAAAACACATCGAATCTTTCATAATATCTGACCATAAGTTGCGTTTCACACGAAGGGTAGTTGACATTCAATTGTATATTTCTATCATGTTAAACCTTTATATATCGATGTTTTTATTAACGTAAGTATTTGTTTTAATATTATCGTGTAATATACTTATTTCGACAGACAATTTTCATTTTCACATCAAATCTTATTTTACAAACGATAGACATATAATTATATTGTGTCGTCCAGAGATTTAACAAAATACGAGTTTGTTGTTTGGTCGATTCTAACTTGCCAGTAACCACATTTTGTTCGATATCAACAAAGATATAACTCATGTAAAAGTGTGTGGGTAACACAGATAATGTATGCTTAATTGCAAGTTAAAAATTAATATATGTTTTCAACGTCAAGACTAAACAAATGCCAGAATAAATATTAACTTTCGACGTCTGTGTGTTGAAGCGCATACCATAACACAAAGTGGTGTTACTAAAACATCTTAATGATAATGTTTCTTCCATCATTATTTCTATCTATGCGAACTTGCAGGATTATGTATTATGCAAACCCTGCAATAGATAAATGAAGGCGCATCTCCTTAATGAGCGCTTTTAAATGATATTCATGGAAATATAAATCGTATCAATATGACATCGTTTCATCATACATACTAATAGTTACAGGGTTAGTAACTGACCCGATACGGGATATACGGTTCTATGGAAAACCATATCGGGGCGAGACCATAGAATATATAGGGTCGACATGTGACGTCATGCTAGTCTACTGACACCATATAGAATATATGGGGTCAGCATGTGACTTCATGTTTGTCTACTTACACCATATGGAATATATGGGGTCAGCATGTGATGTCAAACAGCCAGTGAGAGAAGAGTATTTTGTAGATGGCGTGATATATGTAGTATATTGTTTTGTTATTTTTTAATCATATGTATGCGACTATATTTACTTGGCTATACTATCATTGTGTTGCTGCTTCTTGCTTGATGTTTTTGTAAGTCATACGCAGTTAGGATATGTGATCGCAATATTTGTCGTGTTCTGAGAAAACTGGGCATAAGGCTTGTGCGTAAATTGTCATCCCAGATTAGCCTGTGCAGTACGCACAGGCTAATCAGGGACGACAATTTCCGCTTTTATGGAATTTTTCGTTTAAATGATGTCTCTTCTTGGCAATAATCCAGTTTAAGCGGAAAGTGTCGTCCCGGATTAGCCTGTGCGGACTGCACAGGCTAATCTGGGACGACAATTTACGCACATGCATAATGCCCAGTTTTCTCAGAACACGACCCATTTACAAAGACACACAAGTCACAATTTCCTGCTCGCCTCAGTATGTGAACAGCAACGCAAAACGCGTGTCACCTGAATTTGATTCCTAGTGAGCAGAAAGTTAAACTGATTTACTTATGCAAATTGCATTTGACACTTTTAAATAATTACTAGCTATGCTAATACGGTATATTCAATCAATAAAATGCAATGATGGTAACGCAACTCCGGTTCTATTAATGGTAAACTTTATTGTTTTGTTATAAATAATAAATGATAATCTGTGACGGATATTAATTGAACAACATTGGTGCGTAATTAATATATTGCCATTAATAACGCAATTTCAATGCATCGAATGTTATAGGTGCATGGCATTATTCCAAACAATATTAAATATTAAGTAAAGGTATTTCATTTCCACCCCTAGACAAAAGAAGATCTGTTCACATTTCTAAAAATTACCTTTAAAATTTAAATATGAACGTTAAATGGAATTAATTATAATAATACGAACGTGTTACTCTAACGCAATCAAGAAAAAAATCAAGAAACTGGTTAAGAAACAAAGCAAACAAAAACGTTCGGTTATTTGAACCTCAGATGTGGGGCGAAAAGCTTACATTTGAAACACTCGGTCATTCTGAATGGTCTGTTTTTTTGTATATATGTACCTGTATAAGAAGTTTTAATTGACTTGTAAATTTAAATAATGAAGTCCAAATAAATTAATCGTAAAATGTTTCAATATGGTGTTGTTGTTGTTTCAATTTTCAATTGATAATTATCAATGAACGAAATGTCATTTACTTTATACGTCTATGTGCTATGTTGCTCTTTACGTATATATCTGTGAGGCGAAACGTTTGAAAAGTCGTAATGTCTTTAATATGTGAATATATTGTTTGATTACCTCAATAGAATGATGTGCTTACTGCGTGTGTCCAGCACATTTCATAAAAGTACTCAACAAAATGTCAGTTACTAATCCAGTTTATAAAAAATTAATTAGACAATTTGTTATTAATTTATATTCATTAGATCAATTCTGATGCCAAAACATGACACTTCCCGTGTCACTTTAGAAAAAATCTCAAGCGTCATAAATCTACTTGACTCTATTGTTTATTGCATGTCACAATTAACTAGTGCAATGATTTTGATATTTAAAATATGCGAATGCGAGTATCAATGTTTTGCGTGTACAATATACACGGATTTGTCGTTAGTATGTATTTCAACTTTAAATCGACAATATGAAGAACTTGCGTTAATGTACATGTTTAATGTTGATATGTTTAATAAATTGCATGTAATGAAATTGTTATGTCACACGCACGACCATGACAATATATCAATTGCGAATTCTCAAAACACGTTTTTTTCATTTACATTGTGTTATTAATCAACCTTATTCATAACTTGCTACAGAGTTTAATTTCGCTTCAAGTACTTTATTTCACAGCAAATGATTGTAACCGCGGAGCTTGTATAAAACTATTTTTTCATTAACAGCATGTGTTTACATATAGAACCGATTTATTTCTTCAGTAAATCATTAAACAAGCAAAATGTTTTTATTTTATGAGCTTACCTGCGTAGATTGTATTAACAATGTTTTCAATGAGTTCAAGCTACAGTTAATATAATTGAATGGCTTCTTTTTTCACTGGTATGGTCTCAAATGGCATACATGCGCATTTTAATCCATATGGAACCGTTTTTTTGTTTTTTTTTATCAGCAAAATATATGTAACACTATACAAACACTAAGCGGGCATCGAATTCACGACGTCGAAGCCATGCGAAGAATACCAGCTCTTGACCGACGTGCGTTTAACTTCGTAAGGAAATGTGTGAAAACTATAATTTTACAAAATATCATGCCCGAAAAAGCATAATAACGACCAAACAATTACGATCCTTGTTGTAAAGAAGGTTTTATTTATATTATACAAACATAAAAAGTAATTTTAGGAAACATTTAAACATATTGTGGACATGACCAGCTGTTGCAAGTTGATGGCGGGTTGTATAGATTTAAAATACCGGTAAACTGAAAATAACTTTTTCGTTACTGCGTTTACTAGCATTAACCGACGATATGTTTCGTTATACAAAACAAGTATGTGTTGTACTAAAACTGTCCTATTGCACTGCGGCTATGCAGCTTCGGGAGTATTGAACCCCTTGCTGAACGTTAATTGAATTAACAGGGCACTAGCCTTGTATTACATCCAAATCATCACAATTGCCTAGACCTACACACTGAAGATTAACTATCGGTAGTTCGTCTTCATCTCGTTTGCGATAGTCCATAAGCATTCTTTTACAAACAACGATCGATACAAAATGACCATAACATAACTAATGAGAAGACGTGTTACTTTCAAGCGTCTGCACATGTTGGTGTTTGTTTTGCATAACACCATTAAATCAACCATTTGGTTTATGTTGAGTTCCAACCCTTATTCACTTTAACAGTGCATCGTATAAATAGAACATGCTGTAACACAGTCGATAGGCAGGGTTTGATTATGGCAGCTATCAAGTGCTTTAATGGGGAGTTTTTAAATGGCATGCACATGTTCGTTTTAATTACATTATTCAATGCATATCAATATTGCAAGCACCGGGAAGTGCCGTACCAGCGAGTCTGGAACTATTTCAAAGGCGTGACTGTGCAAAAAGGGAAATACAATTCGTGTATTTGTGATCATTTGTTCCAAATAAGCAACGATCGTATGAGCTGCATAATTTGAAAAAGGACCTTAAGCCATATAAAGCCAGCGTAAATCCAGACCAGCCTGCACACTCACGCAGTCTTCCCATGTGCTACCCTATCCTCGAATGAGACTAAGACACATTGCGTGACTTTAAAGCTTACATGGTAGCTTCTTGCCATATGGAATGTGACCCATATGTGTCGTGTTCTGAGATAACTGGGCATAAATCTTGTGCGTAAATTGTCATCCCAGATTAGCCTGTGCAGTCCGCACAGGCTAATCAGAGACTACAATTTCCGCTTTTATGAAATTTTTCGTTTAAACGATGTCTCTGCCTAGCAAAAATCCAGTTAAGGCGGAAAGTGTCGTCCAGGATTAGCCTGTGCGGACTGCACAGGCTAATCTGGGATGACACTTTACGCACAAGCATTTCGCCCAGTTTTCTCAGAACACGACACATTTGTGCATGACGCGGCTCAAATAGAAGATATGACATTTCCACCAACAATGTGTCCCTTATTTTATGAAATAACATGTCATAGTCTTATGCTAACGTTACCATGGCAATATTAAATGTTAATATGTCTAACCATTTTGACTGCATTTGAGAGTGCGTGCAAGGATTTTATAAATTTCATAAAGAAAACTACAGCATCATAAATAATATGTACGCCTGTTTGTGTTTGCAAATGAAACATTTATAATACATTAACAATAAATTGATATTATTATTCATACCAGTGAACGTGACGATGTTTGACAGAGTGTTATAATGTATTAGGTTGGAATGTCGATTTTTGACATGTTTCAAATATCATGTCCGTATGTAGTTTCATTACGCTGACACATGTGTGTGCACTAATTGATTCTTGTTTGGAGTAAGTTAAATGGTGCACACTTACATATTCACAAATAAAATCTTTATCATCGCAAAACAAATGCGATATAATATAATTGTTAATATATAACAGCAACCGCAAGTACAATGGAATCAACAAGAACATACATTTTTGCCATGTGTTGTCGTTTTTGGGGGCCACTAAATAGTGATTTGTACAGCTTTAAAATAACATTTGTCCAATACATGCAATATACTATTTTGTATCAGCTGTGCGACAGATAGGCGTCATGCCAATTTTATTGTGATTATAACTGCTCATATCTCTTCCATTGAGGACCGAGTTGCCGCTTCATGGATTAATTATCGTAAATGATATTAGAAACAAATAGTCACAGCTAACTCTGTGATCGCCGATAATTGGGCGCCGCGCTAAAGTGCAGCATTGTATATGAATGGTATTTTATTTTGTCCTGTTGAAGGAGTGGTTATTGTAATGTCTGTTCATTTTGTATGTACTTAAATTTATCACATATTTAACGCAGATAAGTCAGGCTTTTAACCGAATAACATATTCTGCGCTGGATGTTCAAAGTATGTTGATCATAAATTGTTGTGGCTGGTTTGATTTATTTGGCGCGAAAATGGTATTATATTGGGCGCTTCATTTCTACATTTAATAGATATGTTGTAGTATAACGATTTTTTGTTAATAATTGACTCAAACAACTGTCAAAATATTAGTATTCTATGGTGTAAGGACATAAATAAATGTTACGTATACAATAGTTGTTATAGAAGGCGGTTTTCCGCTGGCTACTGATACAATATTAAGTTCATGGCTAGTTTTCCAATGCACTCATGTGTAAGATATTGTTTAAAGAGCATTCAGGTGACATTTGGCTTTATCAAATAAAATAACATTGGGTGACAACGAGATTTAGATGAATTAAGTATGCTTATTTCATATAATACCGAAACAAAATAATGAAAATTGGTAAAGCAACCCACGTCATTCTGCACAATCGTGTTACTGTTTATGGAGACATATTTTTAGCTGATAAACACTTAATAAGTTCATTTAATAGCTATCTGATAAATTACATGCCCACAAATAATTTGTGCACATTAGAATACGTCATTTGAACACATTTGAATATATCAATTGTACACATTTGAATAATCAATAATTGAGCTTTATTTTTATTTATTTTTACATTTAAATTTAATATGAATAACGGTGCTACCAAGTTAATGGACATAAATAAATTGATTTATTGGTATACGTAATAGTTGTAGCCTAGTTAACCGTAATATGTTTTTAACGAGCCAGCCAGATGTCTTGTAGACACACAAGGTAGAAATTCAAACATTAAGAAAATTTAGCAGAGCAATATAAACGGCTTAACCAGAACATTTGTTCGACGATCATTATTTGTCTTGCTTATGAAAATCAGTTTTAAGATTGAATTTGTATTTCAAATTGGAATAATGAACAAAGCATCATTGATACCGTTCACAAGACGAAAAAACAAAACTAAAGCATCATTGATACCGTTCACAAGACGAAAAAACAAAACTAAAGCATCATTGATACCGTTCACAAGACGAAAAAACAAAACTAAGCATACACATACACGACCTGTATATGTTTTCACGTGGGCACATCTCAGTAAGCCATTTAGATGTGTGAAGACAAAACAATTTACTTTTCAAAACATAGTGAATAAAAACACGAATGAATCAAAGACAGAAAACGCCTCAAAGCAAACAAAGTGATTGAGGTTGTGCGATGCAATTTTTAAGGCAAATGGCAATATTCACTTGTACCCAGTGTCATTCCTACACTTTGTTCTATTCACCCAAATGCGTTATGTGTCAATGACTGAATACCATTGCTTTGCCCATTATTTGCATTTCCCTCGAGTCACGCAGTAGGACACGCGCACTGTAAATAGAACATCACAGCAACTTCATTCACACTGTCGATAGTGAGGTCTATCTATCTAAATCGATACCTTAAATTCGACCGTTTTAACGTTTGTTTAACCGAACCCTTTTATACACAGAAAAATAATCACACATTCCTGATATATTTCGCTGCAAAAGGCTTTTTCAAAATATGTTTTAGAATGAACTACAATTTACTGGATATGAAACTGTGTATGGACATTTTAGTGTAATTTACTGATTTAAAGCACACATATGTGTATGTTATCATACAGATCTAAACCAAAAGCATTTGTATGCAAAATGTACTCGGAAAAATGTGTTTTTTATAGAAATACAACATTTTGAACGACATAATACATCAAGATTGACTACTTTAAGCCGGTTAAACAAATCTATTTTAACTCTTTTTTAAAGGTTAAGGTATACCTCTTTACAAAATGAAAGGAACATTATAAGGATTAATAAGAAAGAAAATAACATAGTTGAATAATAATTCGGTTGACATCAACGTCTGAATCATTAATCGTTTGTAAAGCCTTTTTCTTAATAGCGGTAACTAAACAAATGACATTTAATATAAAATAGGAAACTATATGCAGATATTATATCAGCAACACGATTTCAAATATGAGTATTACATGACTTCTTCGAACGTAACTTATTGGTGCAACAGAAGAAGTTCGTTTAAGTACTATTCCTCACATAAAATCCCGCACATTAAACAACATACAATACGGCGGAGAACGAGTTGATTATGATGAAACACAGTTCATGCACGTTTACATCAAATCAAGCAAGCGTTTTGACACCTTGCTATCTTTCACAACGACCTTCTTGTGTAACAGTTCTCTCAAACCGCGACCATTTTACTTCTCTTTTTTTATACACAATTGATTATCTCTTTTTCGTAACTTGCATGCAACACCTAATTTGTAGTTTATTCGTTAAGTTATAAAAGTGTATTTTTCGTCCTAACTTTCAACTTGTGAATAACATTTATTTGTACATTCATTTGAGTTAAAATTATGCTTTATGAAAGGCGACCTTTTAATAATGGTGGTATTTAAGTTTCCATCGCTCAATACGTTTAAATGTATATACATGTCAATCGTTCCGTGAATGTTTCGTGGCTTTGTGATTTTTTATAACCCTTATTACAGAAACTACTGCTGTCTCATTTTTAACAGGAACACGAATGTGGCGGTTTACAAACAGACTGATTAAGTGTGTATTTATCTCCGCTACGTCTGTTTGTGTTATTTTTCTGCCATGTTAAGGGTATTTCATTAATATCATGGCGGAACGGCACATTTAATTCCATGGCGGTACGGAAAATAACTCGCGCATTTCCCGGACAAGCGGTTTACAAGTTTCCTTCCCTCTAGGTTTGTATTTTTATTACGTGATCTACCTCGGAAGTATTTACCGGAAGAGCACTTTTACAGATGATTATCGTACATATCAATTTTTATAGTATATGCTTAGGATAAGTAGGATTAGTATACGCACTTCTGTTTACCACCACAGGTTTAAACAAACAGTGGTCAGCTTGGATGAAAATGGTCGTTTTTTTTAAATATTTCTTCGTTTGTGTTATTCTTTGTGCATTGTAACTGTAGATGAACATGGCCTTGAATTTCGGGTAACAATGATGCTTCCCAATCCCAGAGTCTTTTTCTTAGCAATAAAAAAATTAAAAGATTGTAATACACATTATTTACAAATAACACATGATTTGATAGTGAACTGTGTGTACATTCAGTAACTTATGTCTACTCTGTATTTGCCATAGACTAATCTTCTAAAAGAAAGTGCTTTATACATCCTTATAACTCAGAACGTTTATATTATACGTATATATTATGGTAGTATGGTACAGTACTATATAATCACAAATGCAATATTAAAATATTTGTTGATTTCGAATGTAAACAGATTCAGCTTTTAGACAATACCTTATTGTGTCAATTGGTGTGTATGTTTATTTAGATATTTCGTAGTTTTCAACCCTATTTCAATCATATCACGGCTGTCAGTTAACCGTCTCAAAATTTCCATCGGAAAGCTGGTTTACCACTACTACCTGTACATAATCAAGCCAGTAACTGACATATTTCCTACTTCAATCTGAGGTAAGGATGAATGGCCGTATCGGGTCGGACGATCGAATCCGCGATCCTCGGATTTTCAGTCGAGAGCTTTAACAGCTGAGCTAGCCGACCTGGTAGACAAAATGTACAGCTTAATTGGTGTTGTAAAACGCTTAAAGCAAAACAACCATTGCTTTATTGCATTTTGAACACTTAACCATTATCTTTCTTCTCAGGTTCATTTCATATTTACATGTGGTATGAACTTTTTAGGAGTACATATAATTTAATTTGTATGAGGTGAACCCACACGTTGAAATAGTCGTATTAATTAAGATCCCCCCAGACCCCACC
>VMBQ01013436.1:0-16475 GCA_007657795.1 Dreissena rostriformis | reverse complement strand
GTTTGTTTTCTTTTGTTTATTTGTTGTGAAATATGCTGTCCCCATGTGCCTCATATGGCGTATTGGATCGAAATAAACACCTATCTATCTATCTATCCTCTTGTATACCCATTGTACTTGTTAAAATGTGTTAAAAGCATTTTTGGAAGAAAACATGTGTCTGTCAATATAGGCAAATACTTAGTATTTATAGTCTGTTATATCGTTCTGCAAAATAAAAGTTGTAAAATGACAGTGTGCATACTCATTTCACTAATGCTCGCACTCATGAGCGGATACCACATTTATTTAATTTCCATTGTGCAAAAACCTCGGCGCGAAGCAGGATTCTGACCTCTGTACCAGCAAAAAACACGTGCGAAATCGAGTGAGCACGCGGGCATGTTCCCTCTGTGCCGGATCTGCTTTATGATTTAGGAACAGTACGGACCACGGACCATACGGACCAGACGGATCATGTCTAAAATAAAATAAACTTCGGTTCATAAATATCTTATTCATCAATTTCAAATAATTAGTAAAGTTGCTGTAATATACAGCATATTTTTACGTTAGTGCATCCTTTAATGACACAAGTGTGTAACGTACTAGTATAACTACGAAACAAATTAGCGGACCATACAGGCCATTCCTGAAATAATATGTATTTCATGTTCATTCAATATTGAATTCATAAATTTAATGTAATATTAAATTTGCTTTTTAGTGCTTTACGAAACCATGGATACAGAAGAGTTGCGTGAATGGCGATTTCACAACTTTGATGAATGTTCCGTCGATATACCCCGTCTTGGCATTCGACAGTAGCTCCAGCTGCGTGTCCGTCGCCAGTATTACATGTTTCCGTTCCCCTGTAGAACTGTTCGTTGAGTGCGTTGTCGAGATACCGTTCATAGATCTGAGCACCGGGTGGTTGGCACCGTGTAACAATAATGTCTGAAGTCAACGAGACCCTTTTCTTAAATATATACATGTACTCCTAACATTTTCATCAAGCAATTATGTAAAGATGTAAAGATGTATTTTTTTTAGCAAACCGGTACTCTAATTGTGTAAATACCTTTTTGTTGTAGTTGTTATCGTGTGCAAATGAGTTTCACAGACGGAAACAGTGTTGGTTCAGTTTCTATGCCATTTAAAGCATTTCCAATGTGACGCAATTTAATAAATTTGATATCCTGCATATTTTTTTACCGATCAAAATATACAAACCTGCATTGAAATCAGTAAACAATAGTTTAAAATTACATTTGCTGACATTACAATACATTAGTTTTTGTTTGCGATGTGGTAAATCAGCGTCTACAAACAAGCGTGCCAAGCGTTTGTGGACATATGCATTATGAAATGGATTTCTATAATACTTTAATAAACGTTATGAAAGTTTTTAAAATAAAATACCAACATAAAAGCCATTGAATTATACATTCCATTCATGTTGGCTTTTAAGCGTAAAGAACGCTGTTCCTTAGTTTAGTTTAGTTTAAACCAATTTATTTTAGCTCGATTGCATCGAAAGCCTTAGGCTTAAAGGAACGCTCTCGAGTCCGTTTCCTGTGACTAGAACCAGTACTTGGTGTCTTTGGGGGAGATCGAAGGAACGCTCCCAGTGGGGTTCGAACCCGTGACCTCCCGATCGCTAGGCGGACACCATATCCACTACGCCACGGCGACTGTTCCTTCATTGGTAGATAAAAAACCGGACGCGTGTGCGCGAATAAAACACGTGCAAATCGTGCTACCTGCAAAATCTTGTTGCGATGTGTTAAATCGAACATTGTATTGCCCTAAGCGGATTTAATTTAAATCGGATTTAATTATTGCGTTGTTTTTGGGGGCACGCTTATCAAAGTTCAAGGTATCCAAGTTGTATTTGATCGCGCAATAAATCGAAAATTGAGGAAATAAATCAGGAACTTCACGATCAAGAATTATCATCTGACATGGCGGCTTTAATTATCTTTGTCAGCAGACGACACTACAGTACACGTTCAACGTGAAAGATTAATGTCATCCGTGGGTAGTAAAAAAGGATTAAATTTAATACGGAAAAGTACCGCATGTACCATCAATAGTTTCTGTTTGAAAAATGGTAAATCAGTGTCTACAGACGTGCCAAGCGTTTGTGATCATTTGCACTATTAAATGCATTTCTTAACTAATACTTTATAATAAACGGTATGAACTTTTAAAAAACAAGCAAATTCGTAGAATTGATATCCCCCGCAACANTCATAGCCACATTGGCTATGAAGACGAAAATGTTAGTTTTGCAGACTGTCGCTTTGTGAAAAGGTGGTTAACGCATGTGCGTAAACATAACCTATAACACTTTAGCTTATAATACATGGATGGGGCTTTCCACAAAATTAACAACCACCGATTCGTTATTTCAAACAAAACTTTATGTGATAAGAAGCAGATTTTTATCACACGAATAGTACACCCATCGATTCGTTTCTTCACTGTTTTGCGTTCAAGAATTTTTTTAATTGACGTTACTTTTAAACACACCGTGTCTGGTGCATGCTGAATACGCAGATCCTTAAATACGTTTTAATAATTGTCTTTATGAATGTGTAATAAAAGAAGCCTTACAAACCTACAATGTATTTATATCGACAAAGGTAGCTTGAAATTTAAGGCTTTTAACAGGAAGAGAATAAACTGAAGTCATACGCACATTAGACGGGGAACAATGCATTTAGACTGATCAATAGGCCTCAATAGGCCTTACCTGCTATCTGATATTGTACTTGAATGATCAATAGGCCTTACCTGTTATTTGATATTGTACTTGAATGAGGCTCACGAAAGCCTGTTTACGACAAACCAGATAGCTCTGACCTACATTACTGCAGTCGTTGCATTTAGATTTTAAAGTATTCGTTCGTGCTTTGTATAAAGTAATGCCACATTTAATAAGGGACTCATAACAATGTGTTAATGCGTCAAACAATCAATATCAATTAGCTCTACATAACTTAACATGTTAACGACCGACTCCTAAGGATAAACGGATATGTGGACATGTACTGACGACAACGGTATACGCACGTTAGAGTCAATATCTTGTTCTGCAAGACAATATGTTTTGTATTATATCGATTTGATCAAAGCAAATACTAAAATGCCACCTAGACACTGAATTAAATGATTTATGATAGTATTATCATATTTAAGCATCGTGTAATGCGAAAACAATGAGAATTACACTTTTTTTACAATTTTATTAAAACAATATTTGACTTATATTAATGTTGGAAATGAAATTACATATATAGTTGGTTCATGGACTTACAATTCTTTCATAACGTTTTTATTACTTAAATATATGTGTAATGCGCTTTTAGTTCTATTACCAGAAGGCCAAGTGCTAGCACGTTAAAGTCTGTCCACACAGGTCCCAGATTGAATTTCAAGGAAGGGTAAACATATTCACGTGTTGTGATACGATAAGTATTTAAAGTGGTCAACCGTTTTTAAGTTTGTAAGCAAATCGACTGACTTTATTTTATTTTTTTAAACCTCCTGCGAGTAAGTCATGTTAAGGCTTACATCATATTACCATTAGTTGTGTCTTGAAAACAAGTTTGTCTTTAAGCGTCATTTGATTCATCCCTAATTGCTTTATTATGGATAGTACGTTTGTTTAAAAACGTCGATTAAAATTTCTATATTATTCGCCATTTTTCATTTTGCAATTTTAATGCACATACATATACGTGTAGCTAGCTAAAACTTCATAATGTGACTATATCTTCATATAGCTCGATTTGTGAAAAGTTCATTATGCAGATTTTTTCTTCGTTATTATTTACTCCTCCAAGAACACTTGTTAACTTGTTGAAGTTTTAGTTTCATATAATACTAACTTCACATAAAAATTGTCTTCTTTCATAACTGCACACTCATTTTCTGAAACTGTGGATACATGGTTATAAACTATTTTCCCGCCATTTGATAAGACCGAATATAAATGAATCACGTTTACCAGGTGTCTCGTACTTGTGTCTGTGCTAGGTTCTGAAATGAAACTATGGTTTAAATTCATTTCATTCGTTAACAAAAGCTTACAAGCGGAGAATAATTTCAAATTCTTTTCATTCCCGCACAAAATGCGATGATTCCATTCCAATCAAAGTCATTTTTACTGTTGTGGCTGTTCTGTTTGCGAAGTGGTAAGTACACGAGCTTCTCACCTAGGCGAACCGTGTTCAATTCCCGTTCCCAGAGAGCATGTGAGTTTGGTGGTTGGTATTTACCATACCGGACAGATGGAGTTTCCTCCGGGTACTCCGGCTTCTCCCCCACAAAACAAGTACTCACTAAAATTAAAATCTTTCCGTAACAACTAGACATGGCTACAAATTGCAGCTATGTTTATCAAAATTCGTCCCAAATTGCGTGAGTCTAGTACGTTAATTCGATAGGAGTGCTGGGACAATCCCACACATAATGCAGCCATCAACTTCGAAATACACACACACACACGCGTTTGTTGTTGTGTTGCATTCATGTTCGGTATTGTATGTGCAAGTGGTCACTTGCCATAAATAGAAAAGTATAGTTAAATAAAGATGGATATGTAATCATAGCATTCTTATTTTGAAAGGAAAATGACATGTTTTTGTTGTTGTTTTTTCTCACAATAATGGCGACTCTATAGGCTTCATATTCGGAAATGGTATTGGCAGAAAGACCCTTTTCACTGGAGCAAACAATATTCTTCTTCTCTATCGCCGTAGCAATATTATGATTTTTATTGTTGTCTCAAATAAAAAATACACGACTGCATAATATTCAGGAACATAGAATAAGGTAACTGCATACAGAAATTATATTTGTAAATTGCATTAGCACTTATATCAATAGGTTTTTCCCATTATTCTCAAATGGTCTATATAAAACAAATGTCACTTGTTACGCCATAACGATACTCTTCTACAATTATGTTGAATTTGTTACATAATTTAAAAACACTAATAAAATTGAAATACAAACGCATAAGTCCTAAATTACTCTCTCTCTCCCAACTCTTAAGTATTAGCCATTAGCCAATACTGTTTTCTAATTTCGTTAACTATCATGCGCCTAGATTTTGGGTAAAATAACATTTGATGACAATTTAAACCTTAAACGAACTCCCACTTTCATTAAAATTAATTCAAATTAATAATAGTTAATTATTTTAAATAAAAATTGACTTGCCGTTGAATTCTTCTCTTTCAATATTTTTTATGTAATGTGAAGATAAATGGATTGTAAAAAAAACGTATTGGTGTTATTTAACCGTTCGCGGGTATAGTTGTCGCCCATTGTTCCAATATTTTCATGAAAAGAATTTGACAAAAAAATTACATGCGAAGTTTGTTAAGCATTTCCTTTCTGACTGGGGTGGTGACAAGTGAGTTTTATCAAATCATGTATGTACCTTCAATACTTGAAAGTGAAAATATATGTATATATGTATTTCCAGACACCAGTCTACGACGATAATCTATTTCTGGGAAGAATTGGTCGGGTTTGGACACGTCTTTAGGACCCTACCATGAATTTCAAGGATGCAGCATCTGATCTTGAAGCATTGGAAGTACACATTTACTCAACGTGCGAAATCGCCATTAACTGTGCAAAGATAAGATGTGAAGAATGGGGCAGTGAAATTCAAAGACGAACCATGAGAAGGAGGCGGATGCCTGGAGCAGAAGAGGAGGTTGTCCGCGTAATGAAGAGTGTTTGGGATATATTTAAAAAGGAAATACCAACTACATAAATTCGCCTCAATGAATTGAATTCAACATTTGGATGTTTGCTGGATGTTTTCAATCTTGTTAAAAGCAATGATTGTAATACGCTTCGAAACAATTGCTTCGATTTATCAATTTTTTATGACACTGAATTGCATGCGAAGAACTGTTCAAAGAGATTCAAGACTGTAAAATGTTACTTACTTCGAGAGGTGATGCCTTACCAGCTACACCTTTGGAACTTATTTCGTGCATTGTGTCGTATGCGATTTGCGCATTGCTCTGCACATTCTAATGGTATTTAATTGCAGTATCAATAGCCAGGTACGAACATTCCTTCAGAAAGCTGACGCTCATTCTCTCATATCTAAGGGTATCGATGGAACAGGATCGTATCTGTTATCTTGAACTTCTCGGTATAGAAAAAGAAACTGTTGAAAAAATAGACATTAATGCTATCATTGACAAATTCGCGGAGGTGGAGGGCAGGCGAGACAAATCAATTTAGCACGATGACTTTTTGGTATGGGCGCATTGGGTGACTGTTGATTAAGACTAACCGTTAATATAATTTGTGTTGTTGTTGTAGAAGTTAAAATTAAATTTTATCCAAATTGTCTTCATATGGTGTATTTTAAGCTCACCTAAGCACAACGTGATCATGGTGAGCTTTTGTGATCGCCTTTTGTCCGTCGTACGTCTTAAACATTTGCCTTGTTTGGTAATAGTGTCATTATTTCATATTAAGTATCGCCTAATATGCTTTTATTTTTCAATGGCACAAAAAGTGTACTTCAATGTTTCACGGGGAGGGGTGGGGCGCACAGTTAATTCATTGTACCCGGGCGCCGAATAGTGTCGCTACGTCTCTGGTATAAGGTCCTAAAAAATACAACACGATATATCCAAACAATCGAAAAGGGAGGTCTACTGAGCCTTTATTCGACTACAGCTATAGAATAAAATATATATATTATCTAGTATTAAACTTGAAACTTGAGCATTTGATTGAACGCCTATTTCTACGTATAAACATATTCAATGGCGTTGTACAATAGAAATAAAAACAAAAATTAAACACAAATAAAAAACATACAATAATACGGAGTGTCACAGAAACCGATCCACAACAAACGAGCGAGTCAATCCTCTTCACAAGTTAAAAAACGAACAACAGTGCCAAGTATCAAACAAGTCTATTCAAAACATTTATCAAAGGTACATCACGTATTACCTTTAAAATAATGCAAAAAAGTCGTCGAAAAAGTATGTCTTAAGTTGTTTTTTGAAAGTGTCTATTGAAGTACATTGTCTTAAACCCAAAGGTAGGTTGTTCCATAGTTTTGGACCCACAGTTCCAAAGCTTCTATCACTGAATGGTCTTTTCTTGATGAACGGTACATTAAAACAGCCTATTGATGATGCTGATGATCTAAGATTACGTTTAGAAATCGGAGTGGATAGAAGTTCGGTCAAGTAGGCAGGAGCATTACCAATTGAACAGTTAAACATGTATGTAAGAATTTTGAATTCGATTCTAGTCTTGATTGGCAGCCAGTGCAGGTCGTGAAGTGATTGTTTTGAACTGTCGCTCTTTCTACGGCTTAAAACCAATTTTGCGCACATATTTTGAACACGCTGTAATTTTGCCAATTCACACTGGGAGATGCCGTACAAAATAACGTTACAGTAGTCCAAATGTGAAATGACTAAAGAAAGAACTAGTGTTTCTGTAGCGTCTTGCGTTAAGAATTTACGAATGTTTTTTATTTTAAAATAATTCAACATTGCAGATCTACACTTTCTCTTAATGTGTTCCTTGAAGTTCAGCGTTTCATCCAGAAAAGCGCCCAGATATCTGATGCTACTTTGTCGCTTGATCTTGTCACCACATACATCAATGTCCTGAGTGTTACACTTATTTAATTGAGGGCGACTTCCAAACACTATGTATTCAGTTTTTGAAGCGTTCATTTTGAGTTTATTACTGTTCATCCAGTTGTTTATTTCTTGTGCACAATCTTGGAGTTCGTTGATGGCTTCAGTTTCTTCCGATAGAATCGGTTTGAAACGTTTGCTGGCAGTATGGTCATCTGCAAAGCCATAGACAGAGATGGAAGGGGGTACTATGTTAAAAATTGTTCCTGCATATGTGAGGTAAGGCCAAGGACCCAAACAACTTCCTTGTGGGACACTGCATTTTAACTCACGTGGTTTTGACATGCATCCGTTCACACTTACACAACAACTTCGCGGCCGCAAGTATGAGTCCATCCAGTCCAGCGCCGCACCACACACGCCATATTGACTTTTCAAGACATCTAGGAGTATGTCATGATCTACGTTGTCGAAAGCAGCACTAAGGTCTAGTGCAATGAGTGCTGTTACCTCTTGGTTTTCCATTGCAGCTAGGAGATCGTTAACAAAACTTAATAAACTTATATCCCTTTTACAATATTGGTGACTTTCATGGATTGTTACGCGATTAAACAAATATATAAAATCTTAAACCAATGTAATATAATGAATATAAAGACTGGAACTCTGGATACTTCATTAGGAGAGAAATTATTGTCCGCCGGTTTTTATTTAAGGCAAATTACTAATTGTATATGCCATACAAGACAATACATACGGTACGACATTTAACATAATTGAAGCTGTGGGAAAACGGTAAATGCAAAGGTCGCCGTAGCGTAGTGGATATGGCGTCCGCCAAGCGATCGGGAGGTCACGAGTTCGATCCCCACAGTGGGAGCGTTCTTTAGATCTCCCCCAAAGACACAAGTACTGGTTCTAGTCTCAGGAAACGGAATCGAGAGCGTTTCAAATAAGCCTTAGGCTTTCGATGCAGTCGAGCTAAAATAATAGGTTAAACCTAATGCAAAGTATTGGGGGTTTGCATCGGTTTAAGGGATCCCAATCCTCACTCAAAGCCGATAATTTATACTGATATGATGATTCACAAATAACATGTTTCATGATCTTCTTACAATTCAATCATAGTTTGATTTTCACAAACGTAACATATATAGAGATATGGATATATTTATTTATTTATACACTATAGTTACATTTTGAAAAACAAACACCCATAAACATAACACACAGACGGTACTAGAATAAGAGACCCAAACTCGGGTACTAATCCGAGTTTAAGGTATTGAAAAGGCTCAATGTCACCAAAGGAAAATGACATATTCAGCGTTTAATAAAATAATTTCCCACAAGAAGCCGATGTCCGACTTAATGAGTGAAATTATGGTCTTTGTTTCTAATATTGTTCATAAGTGAGTGTCCATGCGATTTCTTGACAATTTAATTGAGTTGCATAATGCTGGTGGCATACAAACATGTTCACAGAAGAAAAAAACTTTAAAAGAAGATTGAAAACACAGTCATTTAACCATGTATTAACCATTCAATCAAAAGAACAATGAAAACAATACTGCACATTACATGAAGACGCTACACAGTTGAATGATTCTAATTGTATGTTTTCATCGTCAAATTGTTTTCTGGTGCCTGAATAGATTCCAAACACCAGCTGCACATTGCACATTTTATTTTGTTTTACTTATAGAGTCTTTAGTGAATGAATAAAAACTGGTCATTTCAATAAATGGAATATCCATCGTAAAATCAAACATAAATGATCGTTAAAACAACTGGTTTATATACAAAACATACATGTGTTAAAACACATTTAAGTTTCTCTAGTGTATACTCTTACAAACACGTGTGCATTAATAATGTGCTAATAACAATTTAAAGTTTTAAATATTTAACAAGTGTGTGTGTTTTTTGTTTGTTGAAATAACCATACATGTAGCAATATGTTTGATATAATGTTTATCATTTAAAACATGTTGTTTGTGTTTATACATATAGTTTGGCTTGGCAGTAGTAATATATTAAAGAAAGCCATATCACTAGTGAACACTGTTTTGCTAGCTTTTAAGAGGTTGGAGTTTGAAATCGTTGATGTTGTTTTCCCCTGATAAAATGTATTTGAGTTTTAATATTACTATTTTAGCTGACTTCGCTTACATTTTACCTAGATTTGTTGCCATATTGTATACATATTATATACAGCAGCAACATAAATGACAATCATGTTGTTTTTTTTTAAATAGAAAACAAAACAAACAAAGTGCAATTGTTGAGAACACAAACCAATAGGGATTGCTTTATTATTTACTTTTTTTTGGGGGGGGGGGGCGATTTAAATGTAAACAACTGTTTTAATTAAATATTAAAAAATAACTAATTAAATTTTATGATAATAACCCACACTCTATTAATGAACATATGTTTTCGCAAGTTTCCTCATTTTATATGTACGTGGCATGAATAAGAATGTCGATGCTGACAGAGGGGCTCGAGTCTATGATAATGTCCATTGCAAAATGAGCTTACAATTGTATGTGGTATTAACATGTTCTTGTTTGAAAAGTTTACAGTTGTAAGTTGTAAACATGTTGATGTCTAATAAATAAGCGAAACAATAATTAACAAACGAGAGCACATAGAACGAAGCCAATAACATTTATTGCCATATTCAAGATCATACCGACTCTATAGGCTTCATATTCGGAACCGGTATTGTCAGCAGGGACCGCGGCTCTAGAACAAGAAATTGCATGATTTTTAGGTTTGCTTTTATCACGCAGAATAAGAAACCTTATAATTACTAAGTACCATGTTAATAAGTTGAAAGCAAATATTGCAAAACGGAATATTTGTACAAACAAATATAATTGTAACTTACTGTCTATTGAACAAGTCATCATAATTGGAACCTCTACAAGGTTTACCTGAGGATGTGCAACACAGTCTACATTAAACATATAAGACACATATCAATACAACTGGTTACAATAACTGTATAACAACACTGTTTGTTGGTTTTGGACCATAGTACATTTCAACAATAGAAAATCTTGCACTAAAAATGTACAACCTTTACATTGTATTCAAAATATCCGATTCACATATTATTTGTTATGAAATGACGTACAAGTTTGTGTATATTTCAACATTTTTTATTATTTGCTCAAAGAGAAAGTTAAGTTAAAAATTTGGTCGGGGGCGATAAATAATTATAATACAATCAAGTTTTGAACTCCTTGCGGCACAAAAATAAATACCATAATTTGAGAAGAAGGTTTTGGTTTTATTTTTTTCAAAACATAACATAGTTTTAAAAGTTAAAAGCTTAAAGGAGCTTATTTAAACACGCTTGTTTAAATAAAACAATAACTTCAATTTTCAAATATTTGAATAAAACAGTTTTGTGTTTTTAATTACTTTCGATTCACTTGAATGTTTAACTAGCAGATGTTCGCTCTGTACTCAACCAAGTCGGCTTTTAAAATAAAGATAAAATAAAAAAGTTGTATTTGCTTTTGCCTCAAATGGGGTAGTGACTCCCGTAAAACAAAAGTTTATAGTGTTGGGCTATAAGTGATTCGCCGCTCTGGTCCGACTTTATTGTATCGACGTATCATTGGCTGACATATTTCTCTAAGCAATGGTTCAGTGAAATGTTTCATTTAAATCCCTGTATTGACCGTCCCATTCATTATTAAGTAGGTCATACACTGTGTCAATATTGTGATCAAAGCATGATATTAGTACTTAATTGTATCGAACCAAAGATTAAGGGTGGAGATAAATATAACTATGTATTTAAAAACTAATTGAGCCATATTTCTAACTGTTACGCAGATATATTCTTTTATACATTTTGCAATTCTAGTAATGTATACTATAAACATAAATGTTTTTTTTCCGGGATATACATACGCTTAAACACATTCTGATATTTTCACAGCACCACCAAGATGACTGCCAGGAGAGTTCCACCTACAGCACCGCCTACTGCAGCCCCGACAGATGGAGAGGATCCTTTATCTAATTAAATGCATAAACAAGGCCAGTTAATATTGAAAAATGTATCTCAACCAACTCATTTTTTAAATAAATATCTCGTTCAAAGAATGTTGGCATAACAGGCATTTTTAATGATTTTTTGGGAATGTCCCAGTAACCATAAACATAGCAGATCCACGTTATATGTTGAATCCAATTTAAAGGTTTTACTTTAAAAGTGTAAGAATATTCTTTTTTTATTTTTTCAATGTATAAATATTACATACAGTGATATACTTATTCATTTTAACGCAATTGAAAAAAACACACTAGTAGTCGTATGTGTCTTATCACCTATAGTGTAACATGTTTTGCATATCCTGTTAAACCTGGTGGTAGTGAACATTATGATTCTTTATTCAATGTACAGTATGAAATCATTTCTATGTGTTTAAATAAATATTATGTTGTTCAATATGTGCTTTCACCTCATGGAGATTTTACCGCGAAATTATGTTGTTTATTATTCTGCGGGTTGGAATCAACAAAACATCATGACATTTCTTGTTGCGGAGGCGATGTCTCTGCTGCCAAAACCAGTTCTGAATATGAAGCCTACTTATATGGTATGCTCTTGAATATGTCAATGCGTGTCCCTTGTGAATGTCGTCCAGATTGTTATCGAAATAATTTTAAGTATGTAACAAAATTACATTATAAACACCAAAATGATAAACATGAATACATACCTGAAATAACAGACTTTGTTGTCATACTTAATACAGTAGTCTCATCCGATTTTCCAATTATATTCTCTGCATACATTTTTACTGCATACTTTGTACCCGCAATTAAATCACCAATACTCAATAGGGTTACTGTTGAAGATACGTTTATGTAAGTCCAGGTTTCATCTGTTACCTTTTTGTAACCGATCATGAACCATTGGTCTTCACCCCATTAAACCCAGGTGTCCATTATAACTGTGAAAGAACTTTCAGTCACCGTGGCATCGACGAGAAGAAGTTGTTGTGGCATAGAGGGCGGCTCTGTTAAATACAAGACATGTATCCTGGTAATGTTGCACGCATCCTTTTTTGTGGAATGGATGTCTTGTTTTCATACGAAGGAATACAATTAATGTAAATAACTATGTTTCTTAAACCTAGTTTGCAAAAACAATGTCATTGATTAATAGTATATTAAATATATAATAGTATTATCGTATCGATACATTTTTAGTGAGCAACGAAGCCAGAGCAAGTGTTAAATAAACATACCACTTGTTGGAATGACAAATGTTTGCTCTGTAGATCCAACGTGATTGTTCACACGCACCGAATAGTTTGTNGGCTTAATGCATGTGTCGTCTGGGAGAACTGGGCTTAATGCATGTGTCGTCTTGGAGAACTGGGCTTAATGCATGTGTCGTCGCAGGTAAGCCCGTGCAGTTTGCTTAGAAGAGACTGAGTCCTTTAAATTAAAAATACCATAATAGCGGAAAGTGTTGTCTTAAACAGCACAGGCTAATCTGGGACGACATTTTATGTGCAACCATTAAACCCCATTTTCCCAGAGCGAGACTCAGATATATATTAAACACAAATTATCTTGTTGTGCTGCTATGGTAAACATGAACAATGCATATACATGTAGGTTATATAAAATTCTTCACTTTCTCATTTTAAAATTCTCAGAGAACAAAGCTACTACTGAATATTTAACGATTTCAACAGACAGCCTTTATGTCTGGTAATGTGCAGGGAAATGGGCGGCCAGACAATAAATGTAAACCTACTACCCATTGATAAACACCCCGATTGCTCATACTGTATTTGTAGATGCCTGAAATGTTTTATTTGACTGGAGTTATTTAAGATTCTACACTTCTTTTGTAATTGAAGTATTGATTATGTGTGAAGATTTATAGGTGTAAATGAACAGGCCATTAGTTACCAAGAGGCCATTTATGTACTCAAAATATATCTTTATTGACTTTGATTGTTGACTTAATATATTATGTTGTCAATATTTGACCATTTTATCACACGTGACTAGAAAAAATAGAATATTTTTTTTTTTATGAAAAGTTCACAGATGTTATCAAGATTTCTAAAGGGCTGTATAAGAATGGGTGTAAATCATTGAAAGTTATTTTGTCTACACTCTTTAGCTCCTGAGCTTTTGTGATTGCATTTTATCTGTCAATTGGTATGCATCACCCGTTCTCCATCAGTGCATTATTGTCTTTCATGAACATTTGCTTTGTGAACACTCTCTAAGTCACATTTATTGCCCAATATGCATGAAACGTGGTCAGAACATTTTGTCCAAATTATATCTTGGCTGAGTTGAAAATTGTCGCAAATGTTCACCATAAGGAGATGTAAGTAATACCCATCTCCTTACCTCAAAATCAAGGTCATACTTGTAGGTCAAAGGTAAAATTGTGATATAAAACAGGTTTTCCTTACTGTACCTTGTTCATTCATCAATCAATTTTAAAATAACTTACCACAAATATTCACAAGGTCAAGGTCACACTAAAGGGGTCTTATGTACAAATTAGGGTAACATATAACAGCCTTTCAAGACTATAATTTCTTCATTTATCAATAAATTGTAAAATGACTTATGTAAGTCTTTAACCCAGTTGTAACTTTAATTCTGTTTCTCACTAACAGGAGCAGCAGTACCAGCACCATCAGTACCTCAAGAGGATCTGGAGCGACAGCGTCAAGGACTTCGGGGAGTTCACGCCACGACGCTACAGCCGCATGTCTCGAACGGTAGAGGTCAGAGTTGTCTCACCTTGCTGAGTGCTATAAACAGAAATGTCATGTTTAAGAAACAAATAATTTATTTTGCAAGTCTTGTTTGCTATTTTGAAGAAATATCACATTTAAGATGGGGCTAGCAATCATTGTTTTCTTTTGCAAGTCTTGTTTTGCTAATTTGATTTTATATTTAAGTTTCTTGGTTAAAAGCGTCTTTGTTATTGCTTGCTTTTTCAAATAAATATATTTTAGCCTTGCTCTGGGTAAATGGGGCTTAATGCTTATGTGAAAAGTGTTGTCTCAGATAAGCCTGTGCAGTTCACACAGGCTAATCAGTGACAACACTTTCCGCCTGAACTGGACTCTTGCTAAAAAGAGACTTCCTTTAAACGAAAAATACCATTAAAGCAAAATGTTGTCCCGGATTAGCCTGTGTGAACTGCACAGGCTTATCTGAGACGACACTTTAAGCACATGCATTAAGCCCCATTATCACAGAGATAGGCTCGTGTTTATTGGTAGATCTGTGTTATCCCTATAAAACTTTTATCTAACAGTCTTAATTATTCTTCAATAATTCTCATCGCAGTCAATTATTGGAAATATTATCAAGTAACAATTCATTAGTTGGCTATTACCATCATTTAAATAACTTTGTGACTTCTGTATAACCTTAGCAAGCTGGGACAACTTTGTAGCATTTTAGATTTTCACATCTCTTTATGGTACTTCAATATATGACATGCATGATGTTTATAGCTTCATATCTTGAACAGTATTTGTTCAAATGTTATTGTAAGCTCATATAATGGTTTAGCCATGTGCTCAATGAGGACATGCCTCAAAGCTTCTGTGGGCATGGTGGTCTGAATAAATCATGTGATGTCCAACCTTGTACAGGCTAGGTCCCATATGTTTATAAGGGTCAAAATTGTGATATTGAGATTGAATCACCTCCTGGTAGCTGTTGTATTGACATTGAATGTCTTTGAGTGTCTACCAATGATGCAGTTTACTATGATTAAATACTACGACTTCATGACAATTTTAGAATCTACTTGAATTTGCAAAATGTTGGGGCTTCCATTATTATTAAAATTAACAGTAAAAAAAACCTAAAAACAAACAATTAAAAACTGTTTAGATTTTATTAGTCAGCTTGAAATAATGCTTATTCTTTCATAGGATTACAATTAATCTGTACTTATCATTTCAGAAATACTTTAAACAATTTCTTGTAAGTTGCAAGATTCCTAAAGAAAGAAAAGAAAATCCCCTGAACAATCTCTCTCACTTCTTGTTCTCTTGCCTTCTTGTTCTCCTGTCCTCTTTGTCTCTTGTCCTCTTGTTCTCTTGCCCTCTTGTTGCCCTCCTGTTATCTTGCCATCTTGTTGCCATCTTGTTATCTTGCCCTCTTGTTCCCTTGCCCTCTTGTTCTCATGTCCTCTTGTTCCCTTGCCCTCTTGTTCTCTTGCCCTCTTGTTGCCCTCTTATTCTCTGGTTGCCCTCTTGTATTTTTGCTGCCCTCTTGTTCTCTTGCCCTCTTGTTGCCCTCTTATTCTCTTGTTGCCATCTTGTTCTCTTGCTGCCCTCTTGTTCTCTTGCCCTTTTGTTGCCCTCTTGTTTTCTTGCTCTCTTGTTGCCCTCTTTTTCTCTTTTTGCCCTCTTGTTCTCTTGTTGCCCTCCTGTTGCCCTCTTGTTTTCTTGCCCTTGTGTTGCCCTCCTGTTCTCTTGTTGCCCTCCTGTTCTCTTGTTTCCCTCTTGTTCTCTTGCTCTTTTGTTGTCCTCTTGTTCTCTTGTTGCACTCTTGTTCTCTTGTTGCCCTCCTGTTTTCTTGCTCTTTTGTTGCCCTCCTGTTCTCTTGTTTCCCTCCTGTTCTCTTTATTTCTTCTTGTTCTTTTGCTCTTTTGTTGCCCTCCTGTTCTCTTGTTGCCCTCCTGTTCTCTTCTTGCCCTCCTGTCCTCTTGTTGCCCTCCTGTTCTCTTGTTGCCCTCTTGTTCTCTTGCTCCTTTAATTCCCACCTGTTCTCTTGTTGCCCTCCTGTTCTCTTGTTGCCCTCTTTTTTTCTTGCTCT
>VMBQ01013434.1:0-16475 GCA_007657795.1 Dreissena rostriformis | reverse complement strand
CGTTATGCCCGCGACGTGTAGTCACTAATCATGTGAGTGATAGTTCATTAGCGTAGACAGACTAGATTAATACTAAAGTCCTGACCGTAAAAGCGTGCATTAGTCAGCTATTTAGTTCTTTGAAAAATGCACTCACTTTATGTTCCTTTAACATATCCTTTGGTGTGGTTTATCTTTGCTACTACATTACTTTAATGTCTCTCTCATGTAACCTGAGGAGAAATCATTATAAATCCGTAATAAGTAATGAACATATTTAGCTCTCCGTCTTCTACACCACGTGTAAATGATAGGGTCAATTGATGTTAGTCTATACAAACATAGAAATCTATAAAATTAAGTCATTTCAAGTGTAATAAATTGCATATCCGTATTAATTGAAGTATTAAGTTTTGTTCGACATGTATTGTATATGTCTGTTATTTATGTTACAGACCTGTAGAATATACTATTTTAACAGCAAAGTAGTGGCTTTTAATTTAACATCATATTTTACAAGTTATTAACTTTGGTAGTTTTCAAATACCCTCAAAGACTGCAATGTACATGTATACTAATTTCCGTTGAAACACATAAATAACGAACATGGTCTGAACTACCAGTAGAATGTTTAGCTTCAATTGAAACAAATTAATATGTCAACATCGTTGGTTTAAACCTATTTTATTTAGATTGCTTGCATCCAATACTTAATCCTTATGGTGACCGTATTGTTTATGTTTCATGGGTAGAAACTTTATTCATGTCTAAATAGAAGATCTTTAAATCAATCCCAGAAAGGGGGTCAAACCTGGAATCTTCTGATCACTAGGAATATAATATATCTACCCTGCCAAATCCATTTCTATTATGTACATGTTTTCTAGTGAAAACGTGTTCTGCATCAAGATTATATTTACTGATGTTTTTAATTTACATATAGTGTAAGTATTTTAACTTAACAATTTGAGTGTCAATTACTTTTAACTTGGGTCATTAGCCCACTCTAGAAATAGTCTGTTGCTATGATTTCTTATGACTGAATGCCTTTTATCTTAATTGTTAAATACCTGATGCAAAAACATGTCATATCAAAGAAACACCTCTTCACTAAAGAGGCGTTCCAGATACATTTAACAAGTTTGGCCACAGGATTTAAGTTCATCAAGTCTATCAATGCGGTTTTTTGAAACAGTAGTTAAAAAAGGTATTTAATTTTACTCACCGAGCAAAACTAACTGTGAGCAAATAATTATTCAAGCACAGTATGTTTCTGTCCGAAATATTGGAATTTGTTGTTAACGTGCATTCGAAGCATACGCGTAATAGTTCTCTGTTTTAATCAGGTTTCGGGGAATGCTGGAATACTGGATTATATTTGGACGTACGGTCGACGAGTTTTATTTCGATTAATTACGATTTTACGAAATTCTCTGCAAAGTAAATGATTATTTTTAGAATCGCTTGATTTGCTTTTAGCAATATCTATGTTCGACATAGCTGTCTTATCGTTCATTTTACCTTTATTGCCCTTTATCAACAGCCATTACAATGATGGAGACATTTTTCCCGCCTTTTGATTGAATAATTTCTTAGATTGCATTAGCATATTTGGAAGAATTCCTCCAAAACTTTGAATACATATCAGTTTCGAGATAAAAATAAATCAATTGTTAATGAGGCCTATCCATTAACAATGCTTACGATTAGTGACTGTTTTATGATTCAATAATAACTTTGGAAGACTCTTTGTTAATTGAACGAACTTGCATTAAATAATTTATTTACAATTGTCCATTCACATCTTAATCAATTCGAGGTCAATGTTTTGAAAACATTCGATAGGCAATGCCTAATTTCGCACATGCCTCTGGCAGATATGTGTAGAGATGTTCAGGTTTTAAAAATGGCGCTGTAGCAGAATGCTCGGTGATCTGTGTATGTTATTTTCACTTTCAAGTTTCGATGCTGGAATATTCACCAAAGAAATAGTAAACAAATTGACTCAATTATGCATTCAATTTATTTACTATACATTTTATGTTCACGATCCCCTTTACACATAATGTCTGATACAATTTCCACAGAAAATTTGTTAAGAAAGCTGGCTTTCGGCTTGCAAATCTGTTGTCAAACTGACAAAGTTTTGCACAGCGAGTTGCGAATCCATCATATACATCATTATCAAATCAATGCGAAATATTTTTAGGAAGTATGTAAAGTATTAACAACATATATGTTTTAGCATCACAGGTTTTTTGGCATACACTTACATTTGACTCGTATTTATTCTTCATACGTGTATATTGAATAATTGTGATAATACATCAGTCTGTGTTAAGTTTACATTATGTGTAAAAAAGTGTTACTAAATGAACCGAAGTGATATATACAATTAAACAGTAATATGCTCGGTAGAGTATCGTATAAATTAATGCATGGTGCACCAATAGTAAATATTGTCAGTAATATGAATTAAATGTTTTAGTTATATTATTTAAAATATGTATCTGAAATTATTTTCCCTTTTTTGTGAACATTGAAATTAATAACGACGACGAATATCTTTGTTTATAGATAGCTCTTGTTCAATATATGATAGTTGACCAGCTACCTCAGCTGAGTGCGTTCTCGCTAATACTGAAGCGAGTGTGATTGAGTCTGTTGTGGTCTGCTGGGAGTAGCTCATCCATGGGGAGTGGCGTACACTCTGTTACATTGTCCATNCGTTTGATGGTCGCCACGAGGAGTTCCTTTGTGCTAGCAAGTGCTGCTGTCATGTCCTAGACATACTCGTTAGTATTGTGCTCTTTGTAGAGATTTGGAGAATTATTCGTAGACATTTGTGTTCAAAGGCATGTATCCTGCGTTTTGTGTCCACGTGAAGTGTCCAGGTCTCTCGGCCGTACAGTAGCATGGAGACTACGAGGGACTTGTAGAGCCTGTAGTTGGTGGGGAAGCTGCTTTTCAACAATATGCTTAGTCTGGCATTCACTGCGGTCGCCATGGCAAATATTATTCGGACTTCAGCGGTATTGTCCATCTTTGGACAGGGTTGCTCCCAAGTACATGTACTTGAAGTTTATCACTTCTTCCAGCTTTTTGCCGTTCTTGGTGATGTCTGCACTGGTGTGGTTCATGCTGTTCACCATGATCGTCAATTTTTCCGTGCTGACCTCCATCCAGTATGCTACAGCTATTTCATAAAGTCTGTTGGTGAGGTCTTGGAATTCATTGATGGTGCCACCCCTGAGGTAAATGTAATCAGCGAATCTCAAGTTGGAGATCGGTTTGCCAACTTAGCCATGGTCACTGCCGATGTTTGCGCCAAGAAACGGCCTTGTGTTCGCCTTGTGAATGCTGGCCTTGAAACGTTGTGGCGCCAGTATGAACTCGATCTGGCTGTGTACTTGCCCATTTGGAGCATGCAGGGTCGCAGTTTTGGACGGTTTATGTAGGTGCAGTGTGATGGACAGGGTCAGATGGTGATATCTAGCGAACTCAAGAAGTCTCAGCCCTATGTCGTGTGCATCTCCTATGCCAAATCTAACCACTGCTCCTGGCCAGTAGGCGTCTGGTCCAACCTGGGCGTTCCAGTCGCATTGAAAGACGAGGATGTCTTTCTTCGGGACATTGGCTATGATGCGCCCTTACTCTTCATAAAACTGTTCAATCTCCTCGTCTTCGAAGTCTGCTGTTGGTGCTTAGATCTGGATGAGGGTGATATTGTGAGGATTCGCTGAGATATGGGTGGAGACAAGCATGCTGGAGACTGATGACGCTGTTGACCACCTTCTTCCTGAAGCATCCCCGTGGCGATATTAGGAATCCTCCCCGCTGACCCATATATTGTGCCATTCGTACGTTGATGTTTCTCCGAAGCCTAGCAACCTGGCATTGACTTGTCCGATGATGTCCCAGTGGTAGCGCTTCAGCCCGTGCGTCAGTTCGTGGATCTTTCCGTACGCATGGAGTGTTCTTATGTTCCCTGTCTTGCCATCTTTATAGACGGGTAAGCTCCTGTAGCTAACTTGTCTCATCCACCGTGGAGACTGGCAGTGGAGTTCGCGGTCGTTGCTATTCCGGACCACGACCGATCCTGCTTTGTAATCTGTAGTCTTGGTATCTTCAATTACTTTCTGTAGGCTTCAGTTACTCTTGACGGCGCCTGTCTCCTCTCCAAGAATGTACAGCTGGCCCTACGAAACGTTTCAGCCCCCATCATGGCCAGCAAAAGCGGTTACCAGGGTGTGGTTGAGTCAAGGTCCAGGACCCTGAAGTGAGAGTTGAGTGTACGGTGAGAACCAGTTGTGCCCGAGCTGCTGCAACAATGTACTATTTCTNTAGATCCAACGGATTTCCGCGGTGTTTCTAACATAGTGTGAAGGTAGTTAACAATTCCTATCGGATCCTGCCCTAATAAAACTATGGTTTCATGTTTGTAAATAAGTGTTTATGTATGTAAAATTGTCCATTATGTGTATGTTAAAAATTGTTCCCACGTCGAGATGTGTTGCGGTGTATGTACGGGGTATATAAATGTGAATGAACCATCCTTTTTTGGGGGATGGGGATTTCATGGTATGTATTCTTCGTTCTGCACCGTAGCTAGGCGCACACACCGAAGTCTCAAATGGGAATATGTATGTCTGTGTGTATGTCTGTGTATCTGGTTGTTCACATACCTTTCTCTCTATATATATGTATATGATCAAATGTTAAAAATAAAGTTTGCCTTGTTGAAGAATGTAGGATATATGGGTTTGTAAATGTGAGTTATGACTTCTTTTGTCTCCATTCAAAAATCACAACTCTTTTCATCTTATATCACACTACTTGATGAACAGATTTGATATATTTATAATATCTTATCAAAATTCGATGATCGCATGTAGATTAGGCAAATATTTTAAAAACTTAAATGAAATGTAAGACTTTTATTTGAACTATGTTGTTATTGACGAGTTAATTAACTGTATCTGTTGTAAACAGTGGAAGTTTCAATGTGTGTCAATTCTTTGTATTTGTTTTTCATTTATTTACTCTGCGATGCGAATCAACCATATAATTAATCTTAGTCTTTCCTTCATCAATATAAAGAAGTAAAACTCCAGAAGCTGCAGCAGTATTGCATTTCTATCATACACACCTTCGTGGTCCTTTATTTGTGGCAAGGAACCAATTGCCAAAACGGTACAGTATGGCACAACACGAAACAACATATACACATAGTAGAATAAAGCTGGAGTCACCGCCTTGGAACGGTCAATGCCAAGCTCTGGGAGTTTAGACCGATAATAGCGCGCTGAACCACACACTTGGCCCAGAAATATTCAGGATACATATAAATGTAAATACAATTTAACCTCATAACATTGCAACTCAAATTAAACAGTTATAAAAACGAATTAAAACGCATTCAATTTAATAACTATTTAATTACTCAATGGTAGGAAGGAGACCAGAGCAACATAGTTACAACTTTTTGAGGCACGATCTAATGAAATTACTAACACACATCATTTACATCCCTTCTTTTGACAAAAAGATTTAGTGATAAGTCTATAGCATCATGTAGTCAATATTTCAGATCATCATCGCGCACCTACAGGAAGAAGCAGCAATATTGGGTGTAAAAGATCCAAATTACATACTTGATTGTTTATGTGACAGTAATATACTAAAATGTAAAGGAAAATGATTGTAATACATAAAAAGACTAACCGTATAGACTGAGGCGATAATTTATAAAACAATTATACTAGCAATGATAAAAAAAGGCTGCGTGATCTATACACGCGTATATTATTCAACATAAATAAATCGAGTCTTTAAAATAAATCGATCAAGAAACTACAATCAGAGAAAAAAAAAAGTTGAACGATATAAACTCGAGTACATGTACCTATCATGTAGCTGACACTGCAAGTTGTTCGAATGACGTATTTAGGAGCGATGACACGATGACGTCACCAGTAACGAAATCAAATATTATTAAAGCGGCAATACTGTATAATCGAATTAGTTTTCGATAATTCTAACATAAAATCCCTTTCATCACAATATAAAAATAAATCAGCTATAAGCGGCGCACAATTAGTACCCATTGGAACACCAATAATTTGTTCAATTCAACAAACAAGTTATCCAGAAGAAAAGTAAGTGCTGCACAAAAGTCAAGACAAGTCCAGATGATGTATTTATCTAATATATGATTTGTAAAAAAATATATTTTTGAGTTTAAAGCAAGATAAGAACACTTCTCTCTTGCAAATGTTTTTTCAATCAGTGATTTTGGGTTTTATTAAAATGTGTGGAAGCGTTGTATATAGTGTAGAAAAATCATAAGTGCTTATTTGTGAAACCTTATATTTTTTCATTTAAATGTTATCAATAACTTCTAAGGAGTTTTTGTATTGACCAAAATAAGTTTATATTACTATTTTCATAAACTGCATTACACTATCTAGCTATATGATATCTAATAGCACTCAAGTCGGATGTTAGGTACACTGATAATTGCTTGGTGGTAAAAGACTCTGAATTAGCGATAAAACGACTTTTTTATGGCGTTTTATGTAATTTAGGTATCCAGTATTTCTTGTTAGCAATATTTACGTTAACATTTAGATGTATGCACTCGGCAATATGGTCGGAATTTTTTTTATTAGGCTGCTAATTTTATTCACAATATGATGTAGTTTGTGAAAGTTCTGGTGAAATCGTTTGAACATAAAACACTCGTCATATTATTATAGCATTATTAGCCGCCTTATCTGCAGGAACCATAACGAATTTAAATTGTAAGTCCTTCAGAGATTTACAGAGACCCTGTTTATTAAATTTAAGTAAACGATGTAAGGCTAAAGAATGTTTATTATTTTATTTTTATTCATGGCCATAAATAATACCATGGTTACCCTTTCATTTATTGCAGTTCTTTCTTCATTTTCTTTCCTACACCATTTTGTACAATATTCCTGCAAGGATGTTACAATTTCCTCAACGCAGTTATCAAAATCGATTGGAATAGGAAGTCTATTCTTTGGGCCACTGCGCAGTAAATTTCTTATGTTTTTATTTTGAATAAAATTAAAATCGCCAGTAATAACATGACCTACTGGACTATATATATTTTTTTAACTAGAAAAATCACATGATGTATTACAATTTTCTATTACATAATTTTCTGTGGTAATAGCACTATAAATAACACGATACTTCTAACAGGTTTACTTTATTTATAGCAAATAAGTGGTGATTCAGTATTGCGGAAATAAGGGGGTATCAACCGACGCACATTTTTATCATTGAATATTTTAGGAAGGTCAATTAAATCAAGACATTTGTTACAAAACTCGATTTTAATACGATTTCTTGTTTTGTAATGTGCACTTTCAATGCAAGGTTTAAGATAATAGTCAGTGTAAGATTCAATTATACAAGCACATGCATACAGTGGGTCAGATTGAAGTAAAATAAATTTACATTCCTTATCGATATGCGTCAAAGAAGAAACAGAAGGAGAGCAAAGTGCACTTAGTAATTTATGTTTACCCCCATTTTGTTTCAACGTGTAGCAGTCATTTAAAGAAAGCAGTCTTTTAAATTTACGTCTTAAGTAACCATTTTTCCTTTTGCCGTGTGAACGTTTATTTCTTAAACGTTTACTGAAAAGAGAAAAGAAATGTATACATTTAGTTTTAGAAATATTTCCGACATTTAATATATTATCATTTATTAAGTCTGTAAGCTGTTGTAAACGTTTAATCCATTCAAATTGCGATACGCACCTTGCTTTAAATTGGTACTTATTTGAAGAACTATTATCAAAAATTAGTTGTTCAACAGGCTGAATAGAAATATTTGTTACGCTATGATCAGTTTTATTAAAGTGTTGGTAAATAAAGTTGTACAATTTATTATTATTTTTAATTTTATAGAAATGCTCTCTTAAACGTGTTTTAAGTGATCTTCCAGTCTGCCAAACGTATTGTGCACCACAACAAGGTACATTCAGTATATGATAATTAAACGTAGTCATATTTTCCAGAAATATTAAAAAAAAAACACCATAAAACAGCCCTGATCAGTAAAAAACTACACGTACTTTATTAAATCCCTTATATTCTAGACGACCATTAAAGAATCAATGTACCCGCTTGAAAAACAAATTGTTTTGAGTAATGGAGAATAATAGTGTGTTTTTGTGTGAGAATGAACATATATAATCAGTTGAATAAAGATTGATAGGTTTTTTGACGTCCGGTGTTGCATTGACAAAGTGTATTCCGTCAATAAATAAAAACGATGAGGTCAGATAAGCATTGCCTTTTGGATAACGAAACGTTGTTATGTAGAGTTTCAATCTATGAACTAATTCAATAGAATGAGTATCGTTGAATGCATATGAGAAATATTAAAACACTTTCTGCTATAGTCAAAACTAAACAGTATCTTTCATACTTCTAGATCACACAACATTTCTAACATTCATATGAGGACGCGTTGTTTTAGCTAGTTTCCTTAATACTTATAATAACCATAATCAACTCAAATGTCTATTATATGTCTATCGATTTCGATAATCAGCCGGTGAATAAAAACAGCAAAATGAACGTACAGTGTACAACTGCTTAGTAAATTATATATATTGGGTGTCGAAAACGTAAAACTTTAAATTACATAAAAGCGTGCCTTTGACAGAGGTTGATGAATAAATAAAATTTAAATCACCCTTGCTTTCTCTAGGTATCTATTTAGGATTTAAGTGTAAACAATTCACAAACTCCTACATGGAACAACACAATTAATGGAGGACTATAACAACACTCAAGATAAAAAAAATGTATGTACTACGTAAATCGTATGCTTCAAGAACTTCATAACGGCATATTAGTTGTGTCCCTATATGTCAGCCGATACGGACAGTTTGTTTCAGAAACAGAAACGTGTCTATGGGTATTATTAACCAATTTTCACTAACACCATAAAAAACAGGTATTTTTTATTGTACAAGATTGGAAATGTCTTATTTACATGTTTGACTTTTGAATTGAATGCGAACACAATTTGAAGCCGTATAAGTCAACGTTTGAGTATTTTCGTCTGTCGGACTTGATTCTTATTTGCTATCATCCATTTATTATCGGTTTTATTTTACTGTTATATATTTCTATAAGCGTTTGAAAACAAAGCCGAGTTCTTGAACAGTTAGTTGATCACTTTCAATTACAATGTACTGCTATGAAAGTTATGTTTATTTATTTTACATGTGTTTAATGTCATACACATTTGCTTTATGTAATATTTCAAAGGTATTTGCATTAAACGTTTGTAAATCATTTATCGTGTTTCAACTCACTGTTTTGTAATAGTGAATAATTTGCACTATTAAATTATACACAAAACGAAGTAAATAACGTTAATTTTCCATTTGAGAAAAGATGACACATTAAGGACATTTTCATAGGTGAACAAATTGAACACATAAAACAATCCATTATGATTTAGCGAAATTTAAATTTGATTGGAGTAAAATACTAATTGATAAAATGAAAAGCCGAATCCATTAAAATATAATAGTATTTATGTTCATTATACAGTGTTGCTGTTATTTGACAATTAAAAACCTGAATGAAAAAGTCCCGAACATGAAGAATAGAATGTTTTCATGTGATCTAGAACATATTGATATTGAATTAATGCAAAACTACCTCACTGTGAGAGTCGTGTATGGTAGTATTGTTTCTGGGTTGTATAATACCTGAGAAATTCAATCGTGATTGCCTCCGGTCCCTTAAGTTACTGATCTCTATATTTTAAACAAGAATGTAATATACAAATTCATGTCAATTGAGTATTACCGAGAATGCACATGGTGATCTAGAACTTGTATAACAGTGTATGTATTTTATAAGGTTAAAGTCACTTTCTTCCTACCATAATGGATAAATGACGCCTGAATGGTACATTCTGTCACATACAAAACACAACTCAGAATCCATCAATTGCGTCGGTACTGTTCTTATTCGTAATATACACTATAATTATTGCATGGTCCCGTTTTGATTCTCGATATCAGACTGGTAAATAGTTTTCTGATGTTTCAGCCCAGGATATTCGACTGGTAAATGGACCACGACCAAGCGAGGGGCGTCTCGAGGTGTTCTACAACAACACATGGGGTACAGTCTGTGATGACGAATTCGACGGTTTGGACGCGATGGTTGTTTGTCGCATGCTGGGATTCACTGCGTGTGTAACATAATTATGAAGTTTATACCCGGCATCTGATGACCTTGTTTTAACTCATCTCATCCTAAACCATTAAGAAGATGTTCCAGAAACTTCACATAAATGATCATTGGGTGACCCACTTAAAATTGTTCAAATCGNTGTTCATATCATGCCCAGAGGTTCAACGTTGGTAATGTAAAATTTCGTGATCTTGACATAAAATTTACGATTATTTGCTATAGTATTTATATATTTCAACGTACTTTCAAAACATTTCAACTAACATAAACATAAGTATAAACAATTAATAATATCATGACTTGTTTATAAACTTGCGTTTATGTGCATATTGGAATACAATTTGACCTTGACAACTATTACAATTATCCAATTAAATACCGAAAAGTCCTTTTCTTGCTTTCTGTCAACAAAAAGTCTTTAAGTCATGTTTTATTTTTTAATATATTTTTTAGCGATGCTTAATTGCATGCATTTAATATGAGTATGGTGTTCCTGAGATTGCAAACAATTTTTCCTATATCATTTATATGTGTACAACTATCTGTAAAGTTACAGCATTAAATATGTTTTGGCTGAATCATTGATACAATGGATACTGTATCATCCTTCATCCTTATTCACAAGCAGATATTGCAATTTTGAAGCCGATTGTAAAATAATAAACAACACTTTGTTTATATTTGTTCAAAGCGTCTGCATTAATCACTTTGAGAATAGTGGGCATTTTAATGTAGTGTTTTTACCCCAACCACTTTATTCGAGTATTTTACATAATATACATTGCAATTACTATACTCCCTGCATATGTGTCAAAAGCTAACTCTCTTAGCATGATTTCCGTTGAGTCTAGAAGTCAAAATCACAACAGTATAAATAATATGCATTTCGAGTCTTCAGTAAGAATAACACAAAAACAATGTCTTTCATTTATATTGGAATTATTATTCATGCGAATGTGTATCTGGAATTTTTACAAAGTATTAAATAGATAAAGTTTTTTTCTTGGCATCATTTTAATGTCATATTTTGAAATAATACCATATTTGTTAAACAGAGAAATATATAATAATTGAGATGTATAAAAAGTGCAACTTATTGATCTCTGACATGATGTGTGGCCATTACATTGGTTTCTGGCAGTGGAATCTGGCAGAAACATACGCAAACGGTATTCAGCAACACATTCCATCGACCATGACAAACAAGCAACTTTCTTCTAGATGGTCTGTGAACTACTGGGTGTATATTGCATTCCTTATCTGTATAAAGTGATATATTTTAACAGCTTTTGCTCTCAAACCGTAAGGCCAAGCTACTTGGTATTTATTATGTAACATTGTAAAGTGGTTCCCTACTAAGTTTGGTCATATCATGCCCAGAGTTTCAACGTTGGTCCCTCCAATGTTATCACTGTATCGCTATATGTATATAGGGAACTCTTAAAATAATATTGTTCAATAAAACCTCAAGGCCCAAATGTTTGATATTCTAATGTAACATGATATGATGATCGCCTACCAAATGTTTTTGAAAACATGCCCCTGGGATCTAATTTTAACCTGCCCTGTGATAGTTGATTTCCCTCATATGTATAAAGTGAACACTTTTAACATTTGCTTTAAAACCACAATTCCTAGAAGATAAGTATATGTATATAACATATCATACTATTTTCTCTACCAAGATTTTATTTTCTCTGCCAAGTTTGTTCCAATCATGACCTCCTGTATGAACTTGTTTCCCTTATAGGTATCTAGGTAGAACTTAAAACAAATCTCATAAGATGCCAAGAGGCTAATTTATTTATTGTTCAGTAATATAAAGTGGTCCTTTAAGATAAATCAAATTATGCCCAGGGGTCATGTTATTTCTGAATAGAAATGTGATTTTTGCAATATTTAAAATCTGTTTTTGTGGCTGTTTTATGTTTTTGTAAACGATTTAAAATTTATAACATGGAAATGCAAACTTAAGACCAGCAGTGCAATCATGTTCTGTCTTCGTTGTATCTCTACTTGTCAGTGTTGTCGTTTGGTGACATTATACGTAAAACATTGCATTATGATTTGTTCATTGGATTTCCCCATGGTAGTTTATTTCTGAACACTACCCAAATTATTGAATATGATAAATTAAATTATATAGAAATTATCAATAAAAATTATGTGTAATAATTGTATTCGTGCATAAAATGCACTGAGACAATTTTAAAATTGACATCCACATAACTAATGTCAACAATGAACGTAAATGCCCAACAACAAAGGTTAAATCCGATTTGTTGTTTAATGACCCCGCAAACCGTCCCTCTCTCCTCGTAAAAGAACTCAATGTGAAATACTAAACGTTGATTATATTAGTATCGAGTGGCTTGACAGGTCGTACAATATGTATACAATGGGGTTAAGAGAATACTGTATGATTGAATTATTGATTCATACTGCAAGAAGTGTCAATTTTGATTCCATGTGAAGTGATTTTCTGTCTGCATAGGTACAATTTGTGAGATCGATATAGACACGCGTGTGATTTAAAATTATTTCTGTGGAAGGTGCGAGTACCGGCGAGCCGGTTTAAACCCCCAATTATTCGCCTTAACCGTTCCAAGTCGGCGATCCCAGTCTTGATAATTGTATGTTTGTAATTAGTGTTATGTTGTACAAGTTGTGGGTAATTTCTCTCTGCATACAGATTCTGAAGTTTCATTTTATACATCTATCATTTGTAAAGTTAGCGAAATCAAAGGAAATACGTGGATATTAATATTTATTTACTGGTTATTTCTCTCTTAGTGATCAAAATAATCACAGGCCCGAAAGCCCGACACTAGTAACTTGTTCAGATATTCAATGACATATACTCTAGCTTGCAACAGTGTCATGGTCTAAACAATTATGGCTTGTTGGATCGAACATCTAAGTCCAATGACTGCTCTCTTTGTAGGAACCTGTCAACGCTTGCAGTCCGGCCTTGGGCCATTTATGGGCGAGGTACCGATCCAATATGGCTGGATGACATTGCGTGTAAAGGTACCGAGTCGAGTTTGTTTAACTGCGGGGCTTGAAAATGGGGCGATCACAACTGTCATCATGGCGAAGATGTCGGAGTGAATTGTCAGCCTAGTGAGCATTCTTCAGTATATTTCCACTATTTGTTCTTTATCCAGCAAAAACATCATTAAATAAGCATGTTTATATAATAAATCAATTGACGCCACACACTTTCACAATATTTATGTTATCATTCAATTGCCTATTGTATTAATGCATGTATGAAATTATCATGGACTAGTATATGGAGCTCAAATGTAACATGTTAACCAGAATATGTTACTGAACATGTATTACTTAGATGAAAACTTACATCAGCAGCTCACTTTAACCATACATTTATGAAGCTGATATTCCTATTTTGATTATACTTTTCCAAACAATTTGTCTGTCCTCCACACATTAACGAAATACATTTTAGTTACTCAAAAAGTATATGTACATGTCTTTGATCGTTCTCATAAATATATTCAAGTGGAGATTATATTTGTTGTCCAGTTGAAGTTNTATTTTTCCAAACAAGTTGTCTGTCCTCCACACATTAACGAAATACAATTTAGTTACTCAAAAGTATATGTACATGTATATGATTTTTCTCATAAATATATTCAAGTGGAGATTCTATTTGTTGTCCAGTTGAAGTTCCTATGTTTTAAATAAGGGTCACTGAAAGCTTATTTTTTAATAAAAGTCAATTTTGTTTTGCCACAGATGAAATATAATATGGTCTTATACTGATATCAAAATATATATATTTTTTCTTTTAAGTGTTTTGTAAAGATACGGTCGATACAACAAAAATATGTGCTTGAATGTCCAAAGTTCGTGTTTTCTGACTTTTTTGAATTTCGCGATATCCCGAAAAAAGCGAATATTCTCAACTTGTATTTTAGTATGGAAAAGATATTTTTTAACAAGTTTTGCAGCATTCATACATACGGGGGCCGTCCGCTATAGTTCCTTCTCTGAAACTCCGATGGAGGGGGAGGGGCTTATACATGTTTCTGTTAGATTGTCCAGTACTTGCATTTCTATGGCACTCTAAGTGTGTACTCGTATTTAATTCCATTGGCTTCATTTACGGATCATTTTCGACTGTTTGTCGCTGAGTGTTTACATTTAATAAAGTGTTTATATATTTTACCAACTATTTTACTTTAACGATGATGCAAAAATAAAATATTAAGATGCAATGACGCACGTCGTCCACTAACTTTTAACTTGACTAGCGATTATCTTGATTTTGATTTCTATCTATCAATAGCCATATTAGTTCAGAGGCTTTCGCTTTTCTACAACCAGTATGAATCACCTATAGGATAGGTATAAGTAGTAGTATTTTCCATAAATAGTTGCCATATTTCCGCGATGGTCAATATTAAACTGCATGTTATTTCTACAAGACGAGCAACAACAAGTCAATGTTTCCTGTGATAAAAACATTCTTTGGTGTAAATTGAGTACATCAGGTTAGTGTTTATTGTGTAAATGAATATATCTAACCAGTTGGGGTCAGATAAGCATTGCCTTTCGGATGAAGCAAACGTTTATTATTTGACATGTAGAGTTTCATTCCATGAAATAATTAAACATAATTATTATCGATAAATGAATGCAAGACATATAAATGCAATTCTTCCGAAAATCAAACCAGAAAAGTATCTGTCATACTTCTGGATCATGCAACATTGCTGTCATTTATTTTAGGATGCGTAGTGTTAGCTGGTTGTGTTACCTTAATAATTACAATAACCATAACCAATTCACATGTCTATTTTAGATCGATCTGTTTCAATAATTGGCAATCAGCCGGGGAATGAAAACAGCAACCTAACTCTTTGGTGCCAACTGAACTGTTCCACGTCCACTTGTTCCTACTACTGGAATTCATCGAAAGCCATATCCGGAGTCACATCTCAACAAAACATAACGTTGACAAATATTAAACGAGACTGGGATACAGCAACAATATATAGCTCAGTCACCGAAAATGGGGCAACCATCAGGCGATCAACGTCAATTAACGTGCAGTGTAAGTATATCAGTATTCCTGTAACATTCACGTGCGACATTTAAAGGACTCTCGGCGGAAAATAAAAATTGTTGCCACACTATGCGAAGGTTTGGTGGGTCTTGCATTATATTGCTTGAGTGTTCAAGGTTGTATACATCTAGACTAATAACGTTAAACAACCTTATGCTCCCTTTTGTCATACGGAAAGTCAGGTTTAGCTTTGTGTGGAAGTTGAAATTCATTTTAAAGTTTTCATGCAGCAAGTACATTTCTCTGCTGTATATAACAAATTAATAATTGTATTTTTAGAGGATCAAACAATTCTTGTTTTTATTTTTGTATATGCAATACAATTATAATTATTATATTTGATATGGTCATTCAACACTAGCTAGTTACACTTGATGCAGGTATTGTGCTGTAATTGTGTGTGTGGGTAACTTACTTGCTTCCCTAGGGCGAGGTGGCATTTGGGGCCAGTTGGGTCAATGTCAGAATGTTACATAAATAGAAAAAAAAATCCGCTTAATAACTTGAGTTTTAATGGAAGTATTGTGTTGTAATGTTATGTGTAATTTGCTTATATTCTGATTTGCGTTCATAGCTTATAAACTTAAACTAAAGTTAAGGTAAAAATGGAAAATTTACTTTCTTGTCATGGTCATAATTCTGGTTTTAAAATATAATTATTTAGCTTTAAGTTTAAATATAATATATAACTTCGAAATGCATTGAACTGCCTTTGGGGTCATTATTTCGTGTGACTTACAGAAAATGTTCAGTGTACACTCAAAGCGGAAGAATAGCCTCGGGAACGCTCTAGTTAAAGTTATAATTTCGGAGACAATAATATGATTACTAAATACTTTGCTTGCATCTTTGAAACAACAACATCCAGATGTGCTTTATGAAGTATGGAACAATGTACATTGGCCGTCTACTAAGTTTCACGAAATCGTTACACTTGGCCAGATCTTGTCACACCTAGGGCGTAAAATAGCTGATATAGACTTATAATCAAGAATGGCCTCATTATTATTTTGCTGAAACCACAAAGCCAAAACGTTAAATATTTGGTATGTAATATTACCATTCTCGTTCTCTTCAACCTTTGTTAAAATAATCCCCCTGTGTCAAAAGTTGCAATGCCCGGGGGTCCATTTTTTCAATTG